>JABASD010001508.1:0-39064 GCA_019776165.1 Pogonognathellus flavescens
CACTTCCCCACTGCCTCTGTTGTTATGCACATTCATATTATTCTTAGATACACTAGAAGTTAAGCCAGAGGCTCCATCAAACTATTATTACTTCATATACTACGGTGAATAGATCCGTATAATACTCTTCTGCATGCAAAATGCAAACCGTACATATGTAAATTGCGATACTATCAATTCTAGTAGGGTGGTAAGACTTGCATTCTGTTTTTAGTAGGAAAAAAATGGAAAGTGCAGTAGATTTTATTACTTCGTCATCTGCCACAGGAGGAATTTTGCAAAAATTGCATGTAGTAGTACGTTAACATAATAATAATCATAAAATTTTAAAGCTTTTGAGTGTTGAGGATATGTTCCTTCGAAGTTGTTGAGCTAGTAATGAAATATGACTCTGTAATGTCTTTTAGTACGTCCGGGAAACTAAAGAATGCTTATTGAAGGAGTTCGATGATTCTAGTTTCAAGTTTCCTTTGTTGTAAATCATAGCCCACTGCTTGCACTAACAGTTAAATAGAATCACTATGTTCCTATATGGTCCATTAGAAGATTACATATTCATAAGATGAATTTTTGAATATGTAGTAGTAGTAGAGGTATGAATGTATAGATACTTCTCAGAAGAGATTCCATAATTGTTGAAAGAGAAAATTGCTCTGGCTACGTTTATGTGTGTTTGGACTATTCAGTAAATGCCCGTAGGGATTAAATAGGAAAAGACACGCAGAGAAATAATAAAGACACGCCGTAAGGTGTACTTATACATATAAGACTCACATAGAGAAATTGTAACATTAAGAGTCAAATAACTTTTATGAGCTCGTTTATTGTTGTCGTATTGGTCTCTTGAAATATTTGCATGCATAGTACATACTATAGATATAATGAAGGTTTGTTAAATGTGTTACTTTTGTCATAGTATGTGCATCAGTTTCGTTTTTATTATTTTTTCCTATGAGAAAGACCAGTCGATTGTAATAATATAATATTTAAGCGAGAAGTATAATAAAAGACATACCTCGAAGAGGAATTCCTCTATATAAAATATAATAACAATAACTGAAGCCATTATAGAGCAGTGAGTGATCGTAGCAATGAAAGTTGTTCGTTTAAAAACTAAGCGTGGATATTACACACTAATAAAAGTAGATTTGTTCTTGTCTACCGAGTCATTCTGGAGAGATGAGTGAACAGATGTTGGCATTACATTGTACTTTGGTATATATAAAGTACGCAATAGAACAATAATGTACGCACTTAGCTTATAATAAGTCTGAAAACTTGTGAGTGAGAGCTCCAGTCGCGATGAAAACTGTTCCACATTTATTTCGTCGCATATGTCTACTCTCCTTCTTGTCATGTCTCTTAGACACAGTTTAAGCTGAGAGTATTAAGGGACAGGAATTTGTCTTAGTCTTTGGTGAACTACTTCCCTTTCGTTATGAGCTTATTAGATTATTTGAGGACTGTGGGATATTGTTATAAAGATGGTAATGGCATTTGGCTTATTGTTAGTTGCCCAGAAATTAAGAGGGTGTACTGTACATTATTACAAGTGCTCTAAGAATGAAAGTAGAATGAAGTTGAGATGAAGTAGCATTTATTAAGCATGTTCCAACAGAACAGAGTATAGAAATTCCGTATGAGAGGAGAAATAACACGGGAAGAAGAAAAATGTACTTTGAAACCAACTACTTCACCAGCACGCAATTGTAACATCCGTGTTGTTTGTATATATTTAGATGCTATCAAGGATATAGGAATGGAAACACTGGCACAAACGTGGTTTGACACAAGTCAAGAATTTAAGCTGTAAAGATCGTATCGGAAATTCTGCACATTTATTACTGTTACAGCTTTCTAACACAAAGTATGTGCATTTGTTTTATGGAGGAGTCCTACGGTCTGACTAATATAGAGAAGCAGCAAGAGCTTTTTATATTTAACAGGCAAATCAGTCAGTGGCCTACGTACTTCTTCCTAATAACAAATTAAAAACACAGCTAGAATGATCTTCACAAGAGTGAATTAGCATTGATATTGATTCTTTCAGTATAGAACTGTACACCAGGCATGGAAGAGTTATAATAATATGTGTAACGTGTAGTAAACGCACAGTCAGGAAGAAAAAAGATTCACTCAGGTGTACACTACATGCATTTACTCCGCCAGGAACAATAATTTCTACAGAGGTAAATGTAAATATATTCCATAACCCAAACCTGGTTAGAAGAAAACGGCTCCCTGTGCTTTTGCATTATACATCCAGTCATTGAACGCAGGTCGACATATAGGTAATAGAATCGTGTGTATCTTATAAGGGTATATAGAGTATAGAGATGTACTTTTTTTACAGATTATAATAGTGTGTAGCCATATGTGTAGGTAAATAGTTGCTTTAGATAGCGATCTCTTGCATATTTGCTTTCTCCTTGAACATGCAAAAGAATTCAACCCCTGAAAACTCCATTTCATGAAAAATACATAAGAATCGGAGCGGAGAGTGGCTATAATTTATTTTATTACTAAACGTGAAAAGAGTGTACACAGATAGATACGTGCGATAGTCCGCTGAAGAGCAACAGTCAACAAACAGATAGCATCTCTCAACACCCAAACAACATTCAAGAGTTGAGTATATACACGTGCCAGCATTTCATGCGTTACACAACTTCGCCCAAACTATTGGTATCTGCATACCATCCAGCAGCAGTTGGATAAGCATCGAATCTATGAGGAAGTTACTTTTTGCTCTCCAGAAAAATTGGCATAAGGAAACGCAAGGAAAAGAAAAGCTACTAAACTATACTATGCGATTACTAAACTGTGATGGCAGTGACTTTTGATATCGTACAAATCGCAAAAACGTATAGAAAAGTTTTTTCTTTTCCTAACAGTACTATATTATGGTATGGTTGATGGTGATGTCGTGGTGCGTAGGGTTGTAGTAAAGAAACTGGAGGAATACCTTTACACATTTAATTCTATATGAGAAATATAAATTGGATGGAACAGCCACAGCTTGTTCGGTTCGGTAGTAAAGATTTTGTGTCAGAGTTCGTATTTCTGTATGTACAATTTAGTGAAAAGCATTATGGTCTTGTATAGGGAGGGGATTTGTACTCTCAGGACAAAAGGCAAAGGACACGTTTAAGAATATCGTATAAAGAATACAAGAACGATTGCTTTTACACGCTGCGTTACGCACAATGCGTTGTTTTACTTTTTACAACAGAGCTCTGCACACACAGCGGTAGTAAAAAAGATAGCCATGCGTAACGTAGAGCGTAGAATTTAGCTGTGCAAAACTGAAATGTTTTTGTTACTGAAGTGGAACCCGCTGGAATATACGACCTATCACTTGAGGAATGTGTGCATACAGAGAAATAGAGAAATACTATAGCTTTATGTGAATTCTGGAACAGCACAGGAGCGTATTTTATGTGGTTTTGAAGACAGTAGTCGTAGTGGTGTAATATCGGGAAATATTTGTTGTAATAAATGATGGAGATGCAATCAGTATGGACGGAAGACAAAAGGATATACGAAGAATGCGTAAAATTCGAATTTTCTTTGCTCTAGAATGAGAAAAAGATGAATAGACCTTTGCACGCATTAAGATGCTAGACACAGATGAAAAATATGGTTGATTTTTTAAGGAGAGTCATTCCAGATACGAGAAAGAGTGATCCACATTGAGAATTGGCTGTATGAAAATGCGATCAAAGCGAGAATCCTACAGCAGTGCTAGTGGATAGTACGAAGAAAACTCGTGAGCTCTTGAGCTACTTTCGTGCTCTAAAAATGCGAATGGAAATTGAATAAAGAATCTTTTCCGCTCCAGAAACTTTCCCGTCAGGGAAACAACACAAATAATATTGGTTTAGCGAACCGGGTTTACTTATGTGTAGCAGGTAGTAGCTCTGTAGTAGTAGTGAGACAAAATAGTGTGAACCTTTTTACGCTATAGGAGTTCAAAGGAATCTGAACAATGAAAATTTTATAGTGTAGATATACCATTCATTAATATTCGTACACCAGAGCTGTGTTCCAGGACATGACCTGACTCGGCCTAAAAATAACCTTAGGCTGGAATTTAATGCTTAAAATGCATGTAGCTAATAGAAGTGATAAATTGAAAGCGGAAGCCAGTTCAGCATATTAGATTATACATTATAACCTTAGTCGTGTGTATTTATCTCCACAATCTCCAGCTTATGAAATAGAAGCAATGCATCTTACTTTTCAAAAGGTGCTATACTACTGCATGTGTATAGTAGTAAATACAAACACACACGTGAAATGCCTAACTAGTACCTCTCCATTTCAACGTGAACATCCTCGTGGCACTCAGCATTATGAATAATTTGCGTTTTCGTCAAAAGGTAGGTTGTTTGTGGTTTACAGCATCAACATAAACCAGCATGGAATTTCAGCCTTCAGCACTTTTGCCTGTAGGAAAAATGTTTTTTGAAAAGTAGCTTAAAACTTGGGTGTAGCTCCTCGTGTTCGAAAATACTTGCAAACTCCAAAATTGATCGTTTCATAAGAGCATTTCCTTTTGTTATACATTTCCTCCTTTCTGAGTTCATTTAAGTTCATGAGTTACAACTAAGAATGTAAAGGAGAACATATACATAGTTTGACTTTTGACATGGACATGCGAATTTGTGTATTTACACTGTCGGGTTTCTCTGGATCGCTTTCAGTAAGATTCACATTGAGTAATGTGCGTAAGAGATGGCAAACTGTTTCCTACGCACGTGCATTACACAATTTCTTCATGTTTTAATGTGTTGTACTAAAGGTGTTGAGCAACAAAGTACGTTTACAGTGTAGTTAGAAAATAAACAAGGAAAAGAATCACTAAACTAACAAACTAAAAGTATCTGCATATAGGAAGATATGTTTATAAGCTCCTTGTGCCTATATCTATAATAAAGAAGATTTAAGGAAAGCACAATGGAAAGTGTTCCAGATACTTACATAGAAATATATAGGTAGGTGGTAGGTTTAAGTAAAGTCCAGATTTATATTGAACAGAGAGGTTGCTGTTGTATTTTGTATTGTACAGTTACTTAAGCATTGCATTGTGTAACTGAGCTTTACATTTTGTTAAATGGGATGTAAGAAAATCGGTAAATAGGTGGGTTGCTTTCAGGTACAGTGATAGGAAGAATGAATGTCATAGTTGGTTTTCGTTTATTCTCAACCCAGATACAGATAGTCTTGTCTTAGCGTTGTCTCGTGCTTTGCTGCTCTAAAATAACGGAAAGCATGAAACCATCTCGTACATTTTGGCTGTGATTGCAGTCATTGTGTCTTATTACGCTACAGTTGTTTGTTATATAGTAAAGCAAACACAAAGTGAAGCGAATTTGCAAGGGAGATGGAAAGGGACATATCATGCGATGTAATAATACATCCTATATGGTTTTTCTCTTTCCATGCTTTATGCTGTTCCTTTATGTCTGACAAGAGTGAAAATAAATGGAAGGAAATTTAGCCAAGTTCTTGTCCCCAATCGAGCATTAACAACAAACAACCACCGCTAACAAATTCGTGTCAGTATTATTCAGAAACACAAACAGAAAAGTACTTTTAGTAGCACTAGCTGTGTACATCTGTATGCAGTTGCAGTTGGAATCTTCATACGAGTATTATTGTTATTTTATAGCTTCCAGAGTAAATATAGTCGTTTGTGGTGATTCGACTTCATCGGATGCTTTGTGGGATAGTTTTCGGTAAGAGCGGATATGTGAGTGTGTTTATGTGGTTTTATCAGTTGCTTGTGATATGTGAGATACACAAAGTGCACGCTACAGCGAATGATGTGGTTTTTGCTCGTTTAGTGTTTGGTAAATGATAAATTATAGACTTTTATCATAAAATTACTTTTACTACATTCCCAAACCGACTCTATGAATACATATCTGGGTTTGTATATATATTATGTGTAATGGACTTAAATGTGCAAAAAGTTTTTCACGAATATAATACCCTGCTAGCTGGGGTTGTATTTTCTGTTTGCAATGTATTCTGTCATAATATTTTGACAACTGCTGCATTGCAGAAGCCAATAGGTATGACTTCGCAGAAGTATTTATTACTGTTATATTCATCCTGAACTGCAATATTACGAAATAGCTTGTGCCATATTTCTCGCTCAACTTTTGCAGTCTTGGTTTGTAGTTTACGAATTTAGTTTTCACTTTCAGACATTACCCTGAAAGTTTTGCGGGTTAAAACAGATCTGGAGGAATTTCTTTTGCCATTACGATATCATCGACATTCACCTTTTCGAGCATCTGATTCTGACTTTTTGTTTATGTACGAGGTTATTTATTGATGTATATCCTCCATTTCCAACAAAACTTGTTTCAGACAGAGGTCCGCTGTGGATTTATGAGAATTTCCGATGAGAGTTATTCTATTTTTGATTTTCATGCCAAAGTTATGCATTTAGGAAAACAGAATGGATCTTATGGGAAAATTTAAGGAAAAATATCTAACCATATCCATTCCATATTTTCCTACGTTGATAATAAAGCGTGGAATCTAGTTGCTGGAATGAATGGAATAGTTGTCGAGTATGGAGTTTCCTCCACGATCAGAAGTTGTTCATCCACATCCCACACCTGTTTTTTCCGCTGAATTCCTTTCCCCACGTTGCTTCTTTTTTTGTACATAATCGATTGTCTTAGTGGGATTACCGCACAGTGTGCAGAGTAATAATGTAGCTTCTTACGATGATCTTCAGCACGAGTATCATCTGCTTCATAAAGTTTATTCACGAGCACCACAGGATCAAGTTTAGTTGATTTTTAGGAACTGTATAAATAAAAAGGAAGTGTTTTAGTTCCAAGATACAACTTAGAGCTCCAGAGGTTGGTTCAGTCAGGTGGAGGAATGGTGTGTGTGTGTGGAAGTACCACAAGAGCTGCAGTATCTTGGGTAAAATGCTTCTAGCTGACTTTGACAAATGTGTGATCACTTTCGTTGATATTGCATGCAATCCGTTGATTGATGATATGACAAACCGGAATTTACTCCTACGGATACAAAACTAGTGTCTCTTTTCTGTTTACTCTTCTCGTTTTTTCTGTCAGTCAGAATACCATCACCAGTAGTTCAGTAGTTCCTTACTACAACTAGACATATAACTTTTTCTTCGTCTTACCCCATTACTGCACATTAATTTGGCGTTTTGGGCAAACAGATCTTCTTTGTTTACTGAAATTCATAAATTCTTACTATGTGCTAATACAATGATCCTGCAACTTATAATATAAGAGTTTACTGTGGAAGCCGGCTTTAATATAATTTTGTGTTGGTGCTTGTGAAAACACAGAATAGTATTGTATATTGTTGTTGTAAGAGTTTTTTCAGTCCTGAACAAAACGTCTTTATGCAGCTAAACTAAACTTTGCTTGGTTGTAGCATGTTTAGTTTGTATTGTATCCGTGAATTGATGTTTACTCAAAAGATAGTGATCCTGTGAGGCTTTCCTCGTTTTTTGTAGCAGCGTATTTTATTTCTTCGAAGACGAGATTAGCCTATTTCTTTGAGATTGAACATTTTTGTGTCACTGTTGTTGCTGTTGCTTTACTTGTCACAATCTCGATAGTCGAGTCAATTTTAGTATTACATTAGACAGACTTAGTAGTTGTGTCCTGGCTCTAAAGGATTTGCATATAGGAGAACCTTCCTAAGTAGAGTTTTACTATCTCTCGTGTATATAGTTGGTGTTGGTTTTAGTTTATGTGGACCTGTTTAGGATTTCGTCTCGTCGCATCTCATTATTTACTTTTAAATACACGTAGGAGCGATAAAAGAGCCGAGAGCTCATCTTCTCATGCAAAAAAGTTTAAGTTGTAGCTTAATATACAGCAGAAAAAAATTTGGAGACTGTGTGACTCTGTTGGGTGATGATAGTTCCATCACTTTCACAGTTTCACACTGAGCTCATGTGTTATCTGTGCGGTGGCACTTCGTTAAGTTCAAGGAAGAGCTTTAACTGTACAGATAGCTTTCCTTCTTGGTGGCAAGTGTGGCTCTGCTGTATATTTCTACTGCCAGAGCAGAAAATTTCATTACCTCCAAAGCTGAAAATGCTTTTTGGTTTACTATGCGAACGCCTTATCAGTAGTTGCTTGACTTAGACTTGGAATTACATTTACTCGTACAAGCAAAAGAATTTCGAGCGACACAACGTTTTAGTTGTATCATTATTATATAATAATATCATGCAAGCTTTATATGTATTATTATACATACATATACAGATACCAGAGTGAGACTTAAATGGAAACTGCTTTGCATAGAAGATTTTTCAAGCTTTTCCGTCTTTCCATGACTTTCAACTAAAGTTATGTCTGCTTAATATTACTTGTGATCTACAAAAGAGTTTATTATTCTGATTAAGTAAGGAAGTGAACACAGACTGAGCTCGCTAGTACTAATGAATGGGATGTTATCAGTTTTCATGGTCTGCTGTTAAACGACGATGACTGAATAAGGGAAAAATTTTCAGAGCGATTGGATCAAAATACTTAATTGAAAACCGTGTCAGTATTCCAAACAATGAAACAAAGATTGATCACGGAATTTGGCAAAGTGGAAATGGAAACTTTGGTTGAAGTTTTGTTTAAGAGTTGGAGAAACTATTGTAGGTGGTGTGCGTGAGGATTTAATTGGTAGTCTTGCCCTATTTTGTCTTTCTCCAGGCATTTGTCCAAGTTTTTCAAAGCAGAGTTTATTTTCATTGTTATATTCCTGTAGAGAGTAGCAAAGGACACACAAAGAAACATACTACGCACACGCTGTATTTCCTATAACTCCTATACGTATATGTATTATAAGTGTTAGTAGTAGAAGATAAATAAATGCTTCCCTAAAGGTATACTACTATTATACATACATACATAAGTACGCACAAAAGCACAATGACTTTTGTGACAAAAGCGTACATGAAACGAGACCTTTTAGGCTTATCAACGAATCACAGACCTTTTGTAGAAATGCTAAGCTCGGATTTTAGGTATGAATCTAGAAAGACTGCGGAGGTGAACGCTAAGGTGTGTGTAAAGTTGATAGGAGCAGCACAAATGTATTCTCAGCAAAATGTTAAAGTGCGGATGGAATTGCCAGATAGTTGGTTACTACATGTAGTGTGGAAGAATAATAATAATGCGTATTTCATATACTGTAAAACTTCTTTACTTATATATCTGCACTTACATTAAAGCCATAGTCATTTCATTATCAACAAACATCTTCCATTTAAAAAGCCATCATTTTCACAGTCGTAAAAAACTTTGTGTCGTAAATGTGAAGTAAAATGTGAACTTGTTGAAAATTCTATAACTCTTACTTAGCATCAGAGCGTGCATAAGCATTTGCTTGAAAAGCTTTTCCGTATTAAATAAACCATGTCCCACAAATACACACAAGAGACATATACTAGTTACTTTTAGTTTTAAACTTCAGTTGTGTATTCATATACTTATAACAAGGCTAATACCTACCCGAACTTTGTAACTAACTAACTACCACTGCAATCCAACGAAAACACAATACATTATTAGTCAACTTCAACTTGTTAGTGAAGAGCTGGTTGCTAAATATGTTGCTCCTCGCATTGTGAGGATAGATCTACTTTCATTTTCCTTAAATGTCACTAATGGTAATTAGTTATAAACTACCTACGTACAAAATAGATGGGACGGATGATAAAGTTTTCTATGGAACTTGTTCAGTGGTTCAGAAACGACGAGGGTAGTTAGTAAACTTATACTCACCCACTAATTGCAAAAGTTACCTTTGTGATTGGATGTTCAGTTTCAGAAGTTCCTTTTATAGACGTGGAGGAATCATTATTTGTATTACTTATTCTGTATATATATACAGGTAATTGCGTTATTATTTTGGTATATGTATGGGTAGGGGGAACTGGAGAACTAATGCATTAATGATATGTATACTATTTTATAGTAGCATGCACAATAATAAGTCAAGTTTGTTAGCTTAAACAGGTTCCCTACTTAGTTATATTTATGTAAGGTATTTCCAGTTTGGTAAAACCAAGAAGGAAGTTTAGATGACAATAATGAGAAATGTTTTTTGTTTGAAACACGTGGATTAATGTTTGTTTGTTGTTTAAATTGCAGCTGTGAGATTTGCATCGACCTCCACGAAGAGGTTGAGACATTGGACGACGATGAAGACTCCAGTATTCAGTCGGGAGAGTTGCCACGAGTGTCGTCTGGCTGTGCGGAGGTGACAGAAGTGGAGGTAGAAGTTGATCAAGCAATTCTAAGTCAAGCAACAAGCAACAATAGTCAAAGCACGGGTCAATTGCTGCAAAATTACGTGCCGCTGCAGTCTTGCCTCCATAATAATATTCACCTTATTCAGAATCATCAACAAGGAAATAACCATCATCATCACCATCATCACCGCCATCATCACCATCATTCGAACAGCAGTCACCCGCACCATGTCTCGTCTGCCCATAATCAGTCTTCCCCCACAAAGCTGAACAATAGTCACAGTGATAACAATGTCTCATCTAGTCGACATCCGCAAAATCAAATGCATCGCCATCACATTCCCACACATTATCAACAACATCCGCAGCAGCCACAGCCACAGACAGCGATATTAGGACAACCACAGGGTTATAGTAGCATTGCTATTGCCACTGGAGGTGCTCCCAGTTCAAATAATGCGTCGAATCAATTTTCACCAAACTCCAGTCCCCTGCAACAACCGAAAACGAATAGTTCATCTCCGCTTTCCACTCCTATGTCAAATATTTCCCCCAATTTGTCTTCTTGCTCTGTGTCCTCCGGCTCCCCGAGCAGCAATAACATCAAAGGAGGCAGCGGAAATGTTAGTGGTGGATCTTCGGGCTCTGGAGTGCAGCAGATGACGGATGCAGAATGTGAGATCGTCAGGAAAAGGCTGTATCGAGTTGGTCTTAACTTGTTTAATAAAAAGCCTGAGACCGGCATTACTTATTTGGTGAAGAAAAAGTTTCTTGAAGGCTCTGCGCCGGCTGTCGCTAGATTCTTGATTTCCAGAAAGGGACTTTCAAAGCAAATGATTGGAGAATATTTAGCCAATTTGCAAAGCCCATTCTCAATGGCTTGTCTAGAGTGAGTTTCTTTTTATAACCATTCGATTACTCCTACGCGTTTACTTATTTGCGTGATATTTGTATATCATTAACTATACGAATTCAGAATTCATATAACCGTTAATTTCCATCTCTCTCTCTGAAAACAGTGATTTTCTATTATTCAATGCTACATGGGCAGATCAAAAAAGCACTTTCTCTGTTACTTTCACTTTCTGAAAATGTTTATCCTAAAAACGTGATCTGTAATCACATTTCTCTTTCATTACAGTTGCTTTGCCTCCAGCCGAGGAAAAATAGCACAAAATAATGATTCTTCTGAATCCGTAGGCAACTCCTAAAGTTAAAGTTCATAGCTTTTACTCTTTAACTTCACTCTGCGTGAGATTCTATTTTCCAACAACGTTGGTATGTATTTCTACTTTTCCAACTAACGATAAGTGTTCTGTACAGACTGCGAATGAATGTTTTATGATATTTTAGTTAGAGGTTCAAAAGATCCTACTTATATGCATAGGTACATACTGGCATGTTGAAAACTATGCTGGAGAAAGAAAATTAAACGAAAGTTGATTGAGTACAGTACATTGATAGTTACTTTGGATGGTTTGGAACAGACGTAGCGATGAGATTCGTATTTCACTTAATGTTCTGTAAACCTTTTATGTTTTGTTCAGCCATATATTTCTTTCCGTGTTCGGCGAGTGCATATAAATCACTTTTATTTTGTGCAACTAACTATATACGAAGATTTCTTTCAAACTAGCTTGATATGTATGTAAATGTAGCTACATAAAATATATAGACAGTAAAAAGTTATGGTGCATGTTTTACGTATTGAAAACTAATAGTATTACGCTTTCAAAAAAGAGAAAGAACAAGATCCCATCCACTCTCTTGCCGCATCATAAATGGCATCAGAATGTTTAATGCACTGTTTTCGGAGAGAGAGAGGAGAAAATAGAATACGACAATACGAGCAACCAGCACTGTGCTGGTGGAAATATAACTTACAGTTTGTCAATAATTCTTACGATGAAAAACTTAATCTCATTTATTTCTTATGACAGGCACTTTGCCAGTGAGATTGACCTGGCTTCATTGCCAATTGATTTGGCTCTTCGTCGCTTCCAGACATACCTCCGAATGCCAGGCGAAGCCCAAAAAATCGAAAGAGTCATGGAGTCATTCAGTCGTCGTTATGCAGCTTGCAATCCTCACCTTATGTAAGTCTATTTATATCAACATTATTACTTTTAGTAAAACCTATTCTTAAAATCTGATATTTATAACGTCTCTATCGTACGATATCAAAATAGTCCCGTGCTTGTGTGTGAATGGAAATCGTTATTTATTACATGTGCACACAATGTACCAAAGCAAACATTCAAACATCAATTCTAATCTAATAAGCCATGTCTACGGAGTCATTTTCTTTCAATCTTGTTCAGACATTTATCATTTGCTGTCATATTTACTTTCTTTCTGTATGTCAAACGAAAATACATTATCAGTATCAGCCGTTGTTTGTTGTATGCGTCTCAATGTATTATGTCTTTGTCTGCACAGTTTCCTCTGATGTATTGTGTTAGCTCTGAGAATTAAGCCTTAGGCTTTTAATTTTCTGAATTCATTCATTTTGTAAATGACTTAGCTTTTAATTGAATAGGCAAGGCCAGAAAGACAAAGGCGTTTGGTTGCTGAATATATAAGTTGAGACTCCAATTATTGTTAAGCTGTGAGGGAGAACAAAGATTTTCCAGACTACTCTTGCAAAATGTCATTTCATTTCATTATGTATTTTCGTTTCAGATCTCAGTTTCGTAATGGTGCAGATACTGTTTTCGTCATGGCGTTTGCAATCATAATGCTGAACACGGATCTACACACTCCGCACTTGAAGCAAGATCGACGAATGAAGATGGAAGATTTCATTAAGAATTTACGGGGCATTGACGATGGGGGAGACATTGATCGTGAAGTCCTTGTAGGCATTTACGAGCGTATTAAGCAGACAGAGTTTAAGACTGGATCAGACCACGTGACTCAAGTCATGAAAGTGCAGCAGACCATAGTCGGCAAGAAACCGGTAAGATTTTATGCGAAGAAAGACCGAGAAAGTTTATATCTGAAATTGCATTTTTATTAGAAACATTATTAACCATAAACCACGCAATTTCTGTGTAGAATTTGGCTCTGCCTCACCGAAGACTGGTGTGTTACTGCCGGCTGTATGAAGTAGCGGATATAAACAAACGGGAAAAGACCGGCTCTCACCAACGGGAAGTGTTTCTTTTCAACGATATTCTCGTTCTCACGAAAATCTTCCATAAGAAGCGCAACTCCGTAACTTACTCCTTCAGACAGAGTTACCCTCTCCAGGGAATTACTCTTGCCCTATTTGCCAATCAACACTTTGAGTTTGGACTGAGTCTTAAGAGAGGCGACACAGTGTTGTTGAATCTGAATGCTCGTAATGAACATGACCGTGCCAAATTTACAGAGGATCTCCGAGAAGCCATTGCTGAATCTGACGAAATGGGACGCATTGAGAGTCTTTCAAAAGAGAATCGAGATCGCGACTCTGGGGTAGATGTAGGAAAAATTAAAAGGTTCAGCAATTCGTTGTTGGATATTAATGACCAATGTAAGTGCACTCACAGATATACCTACTATCTATCTTAAAATATAAATCATTGAATATGAAAAAATACTAAAAGACAATTGTATGAAATTGACCCTCATAGGTAAACCAACCCGTCGAGGAAGCTGTGGTTCATTAGATTCAGGCATGTCCGTGTCATTCCATTCTGACGAAATCCATCAACAGCAGCTTCAACAAGCAAGTCACCATCACAATATTCATCTACACCATCAAAACATTCAGCCGTCTATTTCCTTAGCAATTTCCCATCCACCACTTCCGCAGCACCAACATTCGCACCAAGGCAGCTCTTGTAGCAGCTCCAGTCAAAGTAGCCATAAATAAATAATTAATTCGACTATTATTATTATTACATAAATACAACACGTCAGTTTACTTGTTGGCTAGCTTGACTGCTAGTAGACATACAACATTGTGACAAAATAACTTTAGCTTGCAATACAGAAATAGATTATTAATTAGTAAAGTAATTTGTTTCCACAAGACGACATCGTTCTGTCACGAATATGAATACTACCAATGAAATTGTTTCGTTGTAAAACTTTAATTACAATTACAATTAGCATGTAAGAACTTGTATGTATGTAGTCATTTGACATTTAGAGATATTAAATGTATGAATTACATGATACAATTACAACTATACAGCAAGCGTGTTTTGTCATACTAGAGATAATAAACTACAATACAAAATAGAATTATTAAGAATTATTATACATAGATTGCTGTAATAATTATGTAATAATAAATCTCAGCGAAGCTCAGGCAGCTCAAAGCCATTTTTCAATGATTCAACCAAATCAACAAATATTGCTGTAAGTTAAATTATAGTTACATAATTATGTATGGAAATTGAAGTATAAGTAGAAGAAGCTATTTAAGTGTCAACGCAAGGAATACTTGTAGAGAGTGTTTTTTCGCTGTGGTGGAAAATGTCGTAGTGATAGAATACTTTTTTGTAGTTTCATTTCTGTTGGCGCATCTTCTGCAAACACTGCAAATTCTTTGCATATTTGCATTGTTGTTGGTATTGTAGTATTTCCTATGTTTCTTGTAATGCTAATTCAGTCTGCCTGCGCATGCAGCTCAAATACAAAGAGAAAACCATTGAAGTACTAGTAGTTATTATTATTCAGTAAAATGCTGTTATTACTGTTAATGAAAATGTTTGCTGTCGAAGCGTCCTTTGATTTGAACCGATTACAGTGCGATACTTTGTTTTCGTTTTCCCTTCGAAGTTACTATAAATTAAACAAATGAAAATGTAAATAACAATGGACACGATATAATTAACAACTGTACTAGTCGATCAATTTAGGAAGCTATAAATCGATAATTTAATACATACCTATTATTATGTGTAATAGAAATGCGAATATACAGATAATGATGACAACAATGGTATATGAAAATATGAATGGAAATTAGTAATTATTGTAACTACCATAATTATTATCATTATTATGATGTCGTAAGGTGTTTAGTAACCTTACTACATAAAATATTCGTACAAGTTGATAAGTGCAGTGCAGACAAAACACATAACCTCCGACGTTAACATTAATTATGATAAAAACTCAATAAAAGTAAATAAAAAGTAATCATGTTTTTGTCCACTTCATTTCATTTAGCTTAAAATAAGCCGCAAGGGTGCTTTATTACCATTCAGGATTCATGTAATTATGTAACTACCATAATATTCATATACAACAATAATCTGTGCATACCTATTTAAAAAAACATCCATACATACAATACAATCAAATATTCAGGTCAGATAAACCGAATAATTAGAAGGAAAACAACTTCATTTACATTTGTATAAACCTAAGTCGTTTTAGTGATTAACTACTTAAAAATGAAGTCATAATTCTGCTAACAAAGCTCATTCCTTCAAAGAACTAAAGGTGAGACGTACATGTTAAGAAATTTTGTTTCCAGCATCAATGAGAGCTTCGTGGACCTCTTTTGCATAAGCTATTTGTCCTTTTACTAGATTAATGTACTGAGGGTATGTAAGGCTTCCTTCTACTCTATTCGGTGTTACTGGCGTAGGGAGGTATTTCTGAGCGCTGGAAGCTTGCCCCAAGCACTCAATAGCCGTTTTCTAATCATAAAAATCATATGAATTACATATTAATAAATAGAAAGATTTTAAAATGACAAAAAAATAATGAATAATAAATACGAATTACCAAATTCATCTCCATTTGATCACACAAAGAGAAAAATTCTTCTAACGCCTTGTCAAATCTACTTGGGTCGAAATCAACGGGTTTTCTAAAATATTCAAAAGATGCAGTCATATTTTATAATTTCACCTTTTCTAATTGCTAAGGTTCACCCAATAAAGACACATAAAAAATTAAATAAGGGAATTGTTACTTACGTGCCACAGTCGATCATATTGTTGGCACTTACTGCGTGAGATGCAGTTCTCAGAATATTCTGAAATACAAATTAAATCAGTTAAGTATAGTTAGTGAAGATTGTAAAATAGTGAAGATTGCTGGACAAAGCTACACAGTAAGCTTACATTAAGGGATTCTTTTATGGGGTGAATGAGCGCTTTTGTTTTTGTGATGTTATCAAGTCTTTGCTGATCTTGGGATCCCATTGTTTGAATCGGAGGTGCTGCTGGAGGAGGTCCAGGAGTTCCAGAGCTGGGATGTGCCCCTACCGGCGGGGGAGGAGGTCCTTGTCCAGATGCTTGTTGTTGTTGCTGCTGCTGCTGAGCAAGCAGCTGTTGCTGGTGAGGTGTCATCATTTGTGACTGGGCCTGTGGAGGAATTGGACCCTGCATCCCCATTGTGGGATTGCCACCGCCACCAGGAGGCATTGCCATTTTTTCAATTATTTATGTTGTATCCTCCAAGCTGGTTATCCTACATACAAAGTTACAAGATTTAATAATCAACAATGTTTTTTAAACAGCAATAATTCATAAATAACTACTATGTAATAATATTGAAACTCAAACTAATCATTTGCGGAAAAGAAAGTTGCATTTATGCAGCAAAAATATTATTTATAATGCAGCTACACACGCAAAAGGATTTTCATTTATTTTAAATATTTACCAATCCTATAAATACAAATAAATAAATAAAATGATTTTTTCATTTGATGTTTGTTTGAAGACGAGGATAATAATTAGACCAGAATAATAATTACCGTATACAGAAATCACTTTTGTTTAAACTTGAGAGAATTCACAATTCACATGAGACAAACGTAATTTATAACGATTTAGTCGAATCCACGTTTATAATATATTAATACACAATAGAAAAATGCACAATTAGGTAAATTAAAAATTAACTTTATAAAACTTTGATTTCACTTTCCAAACTTTAGTTTGGATGGGAAAGTCGGATTTAGCGCAATTCACAAACTGTTTCACTTACTTGACTTTGTCCTTGTTGATAAATCCTCACTTTGCGTGCTCCTGCTTGGTATTGGGGCATTGCAAGCCTTTACAGTTTACATACTTTAAGCACACATAGCATATACGCAAAATTGGATTTATAGTAAATGTTGAAAGTAATTATTAGTAAATGGGTCGTTTCTGCTAATTTCTACTTCTATAGTACATCCGTTTGTATATAAAATATGAAATAATTCAATACAATCATTCATAATCTTTGCCGACAAGACAAGGATTGTGTACGAGACAGTGGTCTGGTGCATGGTTCCAATACATTTTTTAACACATACTCACAAATTTAATGCCAAGTAGCTATAACTGTATATGTAATCAACAGTAAATGTTCAAAAATATTAATGATTATTTTAATTTTTCTATTTCTACAATTTACAACGCAAAACAATGTATAAGAAAGCAGTCATAAACAAAGGGAGTCTTGAGTTATGATCAAAATTACATTATAGCTTCACTATAGCTATACATACACTATACATTAGTATATTCAAATCTCAAACTCAAAAGCGTGAAATTGAAAATTGCATTCTACACTGAAGGACCAAAGTCAAAAAAGGGTGTTAAAACTACCGATTTCATTCATAAAAATGACATAGAAAATTATTGACAAAGGAAATTTCCAATATGGCTTGCAGAAACTTGACAGATTATGGCTTATAATAATTTATAATACTATCATATCATTATTTTCGCTCTCATCGTCTTTATCAGGTTTCAGATTCACATAACGATGTATAATAAATGAGTCCGCCGATGTTTGTTGGCTTACAGTTTTGGTAATTTTCTTAGGTTTTATTGGAATTGGGGTTGTCGGATTCATTTCGGTTACCACAAATGCAGGAGGGAGTTTAGGAGCATCATCCTTAGCCATAATATTATTTAAAGAGGTTTGCTGACCAATTGCCGTCAATTCGATTGTCGATGTCTGTTGAGCCTCTGTTACGTTATTCTCTAATGAGGAAGTCTGTTCGCCTTCAGTTACCAGTATTTGTCTTTTTGTTTTTGGTATACCAATCGTTGTTCTGACAATTCTCCTGTGCTGGTCATCTTCAGCTATTATTTGTCTTTTTATAACTATTGGTCCTGTTGCTGTTGAAATATTTTCATGCCCGCTTGGTGCTGTTGCTGCTGAAATATGTTCTTGTCCTTTAGGTGCGGTTGCTGTTGAAATATTTTCTTGTCCTTTTGGTCCTGTTGCTGTTGAAATATTTTCTTGTCCTTTTGATGTAATTTCATTAGAATCATTATCCTTTTCCGTTTGTATACCAACAGATTTTGTGGCAATTTTCCTTTCTTTTACAAATTTTCGATTATTTTTCGCTTGTATAGTTCGAACAGGAAGTAAAGCTGCAGATGTTTGAACTAATTCAGAGCGTGGCACAGTTTTTCCTCGTAGAGGAGCAAAAGGTTCAATCTTGCTAGCAAAACATTTTCCCTTGACTGTATAAGCAAGTAAAATGGCATTGGATATCGCAAACATCATGGACAAGATCTACACAATTCGCGAAAAACATTTTGAGAGTTTAAGAGCTAAATTGATTGGGTATCAAAAATAAATAATTAGTTTTTACTAGAATGATTACTTACGACCACGATATTCTTGGTTCCTACCCTTTGACAAAAATTAACAGTTTCCATTTCTGAAATGATGTCTTTATCTAGATTTTTGACTTCATACACACAATGACTCATATACAGTATCATTTGCTTGACGATTTCCTTTTGAGTTGCTGTGTATGTAACAGCATTGCTATTTTCGAGCAGAAGAATATGATCTGCTAAGTTAAAATACAAATCTTGATAGAGCCATGTAGAATATAAGACCATAACACTGGATGTGTACACGGCTACTGTTTCGACCCCATAGACAATCGCCATCTTCAATTAACAAAATATTTGTGTAAAAAATGAATTACTAAATTCTAAATCGGTAAGATATGCTTATAATATTATGATGTACCATCATAGTTCTCTCTTGAAAAAAAGGAGGGTCTAACACGAAATACATAAAAAAGATTCCACATGAAACGATAATACAAAAGACTAAAATGAGAATGGCTAAAGGTTCTGCCAAAGAGTTTCGTGCAAGAACAACGGATTCCCATGTTGCTCCAAATGTAGAGTATATGCTATTCCTTCGAAACATCATCAAAATCTGCTTGCCAACATGTTCATCGTTTTTGATTTTAAATGGTTCCTCTGTGCTTACAAAATTCGTCCAATTTAAATCTGCATTGATTGCATACGATTCTAAAAACATAGCAAGTAATCCTCCTACCTAAACAACAAATCAAAGAAAGTTCCATTTATGCAGTAACAAATATTATTTATAATGCAGATGACTACATGAAAAAATGTATTTACATTTAGTTTCAAATATTTACCATTCCTATAAAATGCACAATGAGGACGAAAAATGAATTGTGATAAGCCATTATATGACCACATGTTAAACCACTGCTAACGGAATTTGCATGACGTTTCTTTAGGAAATTGTATTTCACTACTTCATGCACTTTCTGAACACATGAACTTTTACTTTTAAGCTTTATAAAGGCAGGATACTTGCTGTACAAGGATAAAGAAATCATGTTATTCTAATGTGTAATAGTGTCGTTGTCGTCATAAGGATTGAGAGAGATACATTTTATTCACAAGATTCACAAGAACTATACAAAGAGAATTGATATAGAATTTTTAAATGAAATAGATTCGGCTGAATGAAGGAGACAAGCAAGCTGAGCAAAAGGCAGGCAATGTATTTCATTATATCCAAATATCATTATTAAAAAAATGTATTTATACTTTCTCATACACCAAACATTTTTGGTATAATTTGGGTTGGATGTACATAATCAATTTATATTTTGTCTGGATGCCCGGAACTTGTTAGATCAGTCTAATTACTAATCAAACTCGTCAAAAACGTTTCAATGTGGCTTAAATTCTTAAAAAACTTGCTTAATAAAATGTGCTTAAAATCAATTAAACGCGATATAAAAATTAATACTTTATTTTATTTACATTTTAAAATTATGTAATACTTCATAAGGTTGGCATATTCTAATTTTTTGCAACGTTCCAAACTTCTGATTGTAAAGTCAGTATCTTCCGATTAGCTAAACGCAAGCTCAAACCTACAAGGTTTTCTACACTCTTGCTTTCTCTTCATATTAGTTTTTCTTCTCTACAAAACTATACAAAACAGTTCTTTCCGTTAGCTTTGGGTTCTCTTTTCTTTGCTTTCACTTTGGTGACTTTGGCTTTCCCTTTTTGTTTGACCTAATAAAAAATCATTATATGAGTTCGGAGAAAAAGATTGCCTTTTAATTTTCAGTGGTTCACAATTCGATTACAATACATTTATGCGCCCTCGTTGTTTCGCCCGATCTGAGCCCAATTTTTAAATTTTGGACTAGACTACACAATAAGGATTAATATTTGCATTTGTGAGTTTTGTAGTTTGACAAATTGTGACAAATTGACAAATGTTATACAAATACAGAGTAGTTATACTGTGTATCTGTTTTAAACAAGTCACGTTGATAAAAATGTTTTATCAAACTCATTTCAATATAAATAAAAATTTACTTTCCATCCTTGTCAATCATAGCCAGTTCAGATCGAAATTTCGTTAGCAGAGTTTCTGGATTGATGCTATTGGAGTTATCGTCGATGATCATCCTAGAATTCTTTAATACTGCTGATGGATCATCGCACATTATAACAACTGTGGAGGACTCTGAAGAACTTAGAACTGTCGTGATTGTAACAGAGCCTTGTTCATCAGGTAGATTAATTTCCGTGACCTCTTCGATACGTTCTTTAACATCAGTGGTTGCAATCATCACATTTAATGGTATAATTTTATTATGGTGAATGTGACAGCACTGGGACACGAAAATGATGATCCACAATGAGCATATACACGCGATGACCATCAAAACCTATAATTCTCAGATTATGAGATTAATATTAATGTAAATAGTATTACAATTACATTTTTGTATTTTTGTAGTTATTTGTGTATTCGACAATATTTTTAGGAATTCTTTTACCAAAACAGTAAGCTTTGTTTCATAAAGCTGACATGCATACGGCCCCCAAGCTTTTTCCATTATTTTCAAGTCACTTTTAGACAATTCTTCCTGAGATTCGGCCGTACATGGATGACGTGTTTTCCCAATAATATTGCTAAAAATTCCTTTAGTGTCGGGTGTTAAAAGAAAAAATTCTTGATTTCGCATTTCCCATTCCTGGAGATGAACGCTGTAGGTGTGTACAGAGAGGAAATACATTGCAACAGCAATCACTTGTAGAAAGAATCCAAATGTGAAAAATACTTCATACTAACACAAAGGAATTTATTACCTTAGATATATCACAATGAATGCATAATTTGAATGAGAAAAAATGCTTTTGATCCACAACTTACAAATATCCTGTTTTGCCCAAAATCCTTCGAAATTATGCAGAACACCAAATGAACAACACAAGCGATGGAAAACACTACGAGAAATATCAGGACAATTTTTTCATACATGATTTTCCTTTCCAGCAAATATAAAGTTTCTTCCATCCCATACATTTTTCTGAAATCAGAGGTGACATAATTGAGGTCCGTTGGTACTCTCCGGAGTACACTTACACGGAGATGTTCATTCCACTCAGCATCGGCATTTAAAGCTTTATCTTCTAATGCAAAAGCGAAAAGATAACATACCTGTAAGAACATAAAAATTATTTCAACGATTTGTATTTTGAAACACTAAAATGAATGTTGTCACCAACTCTCACAAAAGGGAATCGCTTACTATAAGGACGAATTCTATGAACAACCCTTGAAGATTAATATTTTCAGAAATCATTATTTCATGCAGTCATAATTATAATATTATAATGATAATTTCAGTTGAAGACGAATTCAGAAAATCTGTAAAATGTTTAGCTAAATGGCAATTAGGTGATAACTTCCGGGTGTTCTTAGGAGGAGGAATAATTTCATTTATTAATGAATGACCGACTAATCATTATTGTGGTAATATTTGATGATTAAAATGGTAGAAATGTGCATCTCTTTTGCTATGACAATTTTTGAACTATGAATTCCTATGTACCAATAGTTCCGTCATGCAATATCCTTAAAAGTGCTTTGTCTTTAAAAAAATTGCATACCCTGATTGGTATGTGGAATGTGCTACTACACGGCAGTGAATGTCATGGATCGGAATGATCTCATAATAATCAGTTATGATTTCTCGTGGTAAATGATTATCACAAATTATGCGAACTGTTATATGTACTTGACTAATTTATACTTTAATAAATACATGCGAGTTTATTCATGCATTTTTGCCCAATACATAGAATTCGTACAACGTAGCGTTACAGAATCGCAGAATAAGCAAATAGATTCGGAAAGTCTCTTTAAGTTGCATATCTTCTCTGATTATTGAATTTCTCCCCTTTTACAAGCCATATTGATTTGCAACATGAGGAAAACTAGGAGTGTATGGAATTGATTTCAGTTGATCACGAGGATTGTTTTGATGATGTCTATGACCATGTACCCCTTTTACTGGGGCATCGAATGCGGTGCTCTTACTCACATCCAGTGATTTATCGCTCCAGGGATTGGAGTAATGCTGAAACTCACAATCAGTGGCCTTGCTGTGTCTAGCAAAATTTTTATTTGGTTGACTGGGTCCCTTAAGTACATTCTCCTTTGGGGAAATTTTATTATTCATAATAATCACATTCTGTACTGATGTATCACAGCAAACTGAACAGCAAATCGCCAATGCAGCAAACAGTGAACTTACTACTAGCAAGGTCTATGAAAAAAAATCGTACAATAGTGATTAGATTAGGTACTATAATAATTCTCCTATTAGGTATTTACAGGAATTTCATGCTGTAGTAAACGCGGAAATAATATGTGTGTATGTGTATGCATTTATGTACAAGTACATAAAATAAAACAGTACTATATTATACTACTGGATAACATTATTTTACATACCACAGCCCATATTTTCAATCCAGAGCTTTGGCAAATGTTATTCTCAACACGAAACGTTCGAGTTTTATGTACAATCCTTTTGAAAGTCTCATCGTCATAATGTGTAATGACTTCGTCATAATTTACATAAGTATTAAAATATCCGTCATAACATGATAGTCTCATGTAACCATCTTCAAACAAATCTGTCCACGCTTCTGAATAGAGCAATTAATTATAAAAATTATTATTATCATTTTCTGACCAGAAGTCCTGTGCTGAAAAGAAATCCTAAGCAAGCATATATACTATTCCCAATAAAACGGAAGATTTCATGCTTTATAGACGTAGATCATGCTAGCTAAGTTAAAAATAATATACTACCAAGTTTAGATCCCTTGATAAACGACTGCAAATAACCATTTTCGATTGAAATGTACGATTTGAAGAGGAGATATGCAGACATGAGAAGCAAAAGTATTTTGACAACATACGTAACACCGAACTGTGGATTTGAAGAAAACACATTTTCTATAATAGAGTACCATTATTTTGTAATTCGATATAAAAATTAAAAATAATTCATCTTGGTAAAAATGAGTCTTGTTCGTTCTTGAATTCGTCTGTATGAATTAAATAACGTTTTCTGACCATAGGTCCTTTTGAACCCTTATCTTACCAGAAATACACTTTTTGCAACCACAGGCCTTTTTGCAAACCAGTAAAAATGACGTAAGGCAAGGATGAGGGCTACGAAATTGAAAGCCATCGAAAGCGGTTCGTCCCAAAAATTCCGATAGTAATCACTATAATAATATTCGACTGCATCATCGTGAGTGAGTAAAGCAAATTCCGGGTTATAAACAGAACGGTTGCCTTGTCTTAATCCGTCCACCATAAGAAAGTTACCCACTTGGTATCTGAGCTCTCTTCCAAATGCAACCATTTGTAAAATCAGAGCTATCACTCCAACACTCTAAAACAACAACTTTTTTATCAGGTCATCTTTAGACAGAAATAATTTAGTTTATTCTAAACTACTAATAGGCATAACTAATGCTTGATACCAAACTGAGAAGTCCATTTATGACTGCTGATGCGGGTAGAGTGGCGGCAGTGGCCATGATGCTTTTATTTATATGACAAGTCTCAAGTGCAGTCTCAAGTTAGAGTTAGTCGATTATAAAATCTGAATAAGCAGTAATTAGGAAAAAATGATTTTAGTTAGATTAAAATTCCCTTGTATCCGTAAATATGCGTTAAAAACCCCGACATATGCAAAAAAGACTACAGCACTTGGAAATCATTGTGGTAATGCTTTCAGCATAATGCATATTTTACTTTCATTAATTCAAACAGGTTTTGCACACATTTATTTATCTTTGCCTGACAACGACGATATAACAGCTTAATTTTAACTAACGTAAGTTCTTGTAACATTATTTTTACTCTCAGAAACACATAACTGCATTGGCTTTGCATTAATTCTCTTATTCATTATTTTAGTAATTTACAACAATTCTCTGTGGTTCCGTACCGTCATGGTCAACATTGAGTAATAAGACAAGACAAACAGTATTTTTCATTTATTCAGGAAACGATTCTTGTATTAATCAACCTTGGTATTGGCAGTAAGCTGTTTGTGTCTGAAGATCTAAAATCAACCCAGATCCGCTTTCATTGAAATCAACCTCATTAATTATTGTTTCCCTCAAAGACTAAAACTCCTGTATTGCCATTGTCAAATGACTCAAATGTTGGAATATCAAAAGCATAATTAATTGTATTACAATTTTAAGACTACCATTTATATTTGCCTACAACAAATCTCTACTACACTACTACTACATAATGTCGCATATGTACAATTCTATTACGATAATAATTTATTTAACAGACTAATCTACTTATTTAACTACACATAGGATCAATAACATTGAAATAGGTCATCATAAACACCGTTCAGGTCACCAAGCAATATTATGACAAGGTATTGTATTGTATTACAATTAATTACATCATGGTCAAAACTAGAATACATGTGAATAACTTATTCTAAGTCCAACTTACTAACTAATCCGCTCATCATGCAAAATTAGCTTAAGGCTAAACGCCAAAGACGGGACCAATATATTGTGTGTATTAACGGTTTCGTGTATTGGTTAATGCTGATCATTCTGATCATACACAGATGTTTCAAAAATATGCGTTATCATTTTACACAAACGAAACAATAATAAAGTATCTGCAACACTTAATAATTAAACTAATAATATGTTGAAACAATAAATGCGCTAAAATTTCTCCCTATAGGTATACATCATTTTTTGTAGTAGTACAATAGTATACGTCTTTACATTCAGTGACTGAGTCTGTAGTATGTATGTAGTAATAAGTAATAACGAAAATCACAGTACGATAGTTGTCTGAAATGCAAAAATCCGTCACACAATTCGTCCAATCATTTTTTACAATATATAATATGTACTTAAGACTAATAAGAGGACTAATCAAACATCAAAGACGAACTTATTCATAGTTGAGATAAAGCCGAGATTATCATTATATACCAGAGTTGGTTTATCTTTCTTTCATCGTGACTAATAAATTATCTTTCATTGTGTATTTTCGTGTACTGATTACACTACACTGATGATGATGGTAAAGACCATGATATACTGAAAATAGTGTTTCAAAAAAAAGAAAAATACTATTCTTAGGCTTACTGATGGATAGCAACAAAATACTTTCACCTTAAACATTTAAGCTACAATGATAATTCTTGCAGACATTTACATAAACAATTTAAACATAGTGGAGACTAGACAGTTTCACTTATTTTTCAGTACACAGTTACCTACATGATTTACATATATTATAGTGATCTGATATTTATACCTATACACATAGATACAATTTCATAATATGATTCTTAGAATTGCTTGTATGATGTACCTCCTGGATATTTTTCCTACATACATACATGCTTGGATTGGACAAATATTATACGCTGCTTGCAATTGTAGTTAAAATAAGCAAGGGACATGTAGATATCTACAATGTGCATGCAAACACGTAAAGCACCAATAATATTATTATTCTCTACCCGACTATATTAACCAAACCCAAGGTATTTACAATAATGTTAAATACTACGTATATATTCAAGGAAACTGAAAATCATGTCACAAAATTGTGTATCAAGCTTTTCCTTCATCACATCAGTCAAGTCAGGATCATTTCAGTCCGTTTCAATTTCAATAATGCTGCAAATCGCGATTTGTATTTCGTAGAGTTTATAGTTTTCCAATCATTGTTACGTAAACAGAATATTTATAAAGGTATATATTTTTATAGTATAGTAGTAGTAGTAGTAGTAATAATAATAATAATATTTAGTGTAGTTTGTATTTACAATAGTTGTACTGTACGACAGTAAGTATGTAAGTTATAATAATATTGTAAGCATGTAGAACTGGAGAAAGAGAAGAGCACGCTTTTTTAAGTAATTGAAGGCTTGTTCCAACATCAACATTCCTAGTCTCTTAGTAATTATTTGTCTTTGAAAAGTTTAGTCTGTAAAATATTGGCTACACTTGCTAATACGTAGAAATAACATAAACATTTTGTAGTAGCATGTAAATCTGAGCAATGTAATAATAATTATGGACAGCGAGAGTTGACAATTTTGACCGATAAAAGTTTTTGAGGTATTTACAATAATAATTATTCCGAACTGGCAAATATTCAGAGTGAAATTGATATAATATTACAATATGAGCACAATTGCACCATGTATAAATAAATGACTATAGATTTCATTCTATAAAGAAAGAGAATAAGTTACAATATTCCAACTTCATTAACTCTATACATTACTGACTTAATTTCTATCCATTTTTAACCAGTACATTGACCAGGAACAATATGACGAAGCACAGGGTGTACATATTTTAAATATTATCTTATCTACTTACAAGTTTATGGGATATATTACTACCATATCTAAATATCTACTCATCTAGTGAAGATTGAACATGTAACACTCATAAACATCAAACGCAAGAACATGATTATGTGTGTTTTTAATTATCTATTATAATAATCCGCAGACACATAATCTTACTTTACTACTAAAATTCTTTCGACAATCAAAATCTTAGGAGCACGTAAATGTATAAAGTAAATAAATATGCACAATATTAAACTAATGATACATTCCATACCACTACTGTAAATTAATTACATCACATATGTTATACATATACATAGTAGGTCCATTCAAATCAAATTTTATGGTTTCAGTTTGTCTACGTCATTCTTCTTGACTTAAATCGAATCTCCGTCTATTCCTGGAATCAGAATCTTCGTCCCGATTTCCTGTGAAAGCGAAATAACGAATTCTTCATCAGAACACCTTTAAAATCAGAACAAAACATCAGGTCTTCCTTCCAACAAAACACAAAAGCTCTAGTAGATGAATGCAGAGTAAAGAGATCCAAAACAGCTAAAGGTGGTAGTAGTAGTAGTACGATGAGATTTAGGCTTTCAACACTACTTCGCAACAGCCAGCAGCAAATCAGAAATTAAGTATTCATTCACTAGCAACTCCGGTTACTACATAACAAGTTTTCACTTAACATTTCGTGCGATTTTAAATCATAATTCTAAGGAGCATTACTGACATTCAAATATAGTACACTGTAGGAACTTCACATACATAATTAAAGAATAACTATAAATTGCTAAATCTAAATATCTTAGTCATTGTAAACTAAAAATACTATAATAGTTATACAATCGATAATACCAAATTAATACTATACATTCCACAATTAAATATTTTTCCATTGTCGGTGTAAGCGATTGAGTATAATAATTCAGTATCAAAATAATTGGAAACACCTAGGTTAAGATTCGACATATCATGCCTTTAAATCGATACTTTTAAGACTGAAATCTAAAACAATCATAATAAATAAAAAACGAGCCATGTTTATAATTACAATTACTATTGTAATTATAAACCATGCATTTAGTATATTTAGTATAAGCTATTAACTTATGTTAAACACGTGAAATTATAGTTTGTCTATACTTTGACTCTGTGTCTGTGACTATTTCAATTTCATGTGTGAAAAATAGATTAAACTATACTCTTCATAACAGCGTTATGTTAGAGGTTTGGTTAGAGAAAATAATATGATTCAATTCTATTGAAAATTCCAGATAAGATTTTTGAATTACAGTTATTCTCCACTGATTGTTTCCAACTATCTGGCTTCAGTACTCATAAAACATCATAAATGGTAAATATCACATAATATACTAATTTAAGGAACAGTAAGAGCAGTAACTCACAATCAGCATTAAATAATAATAACTATAATAATTTAAATTAACATTATGAAAAAACATTGTCAATGCAAACAGCAAAAATAGAGTTTTCAAACCAATATTCAACCAATCCAAAACAAACAAAATTCGAAAGCTTAACTGAAACTTCAAATTCCTTAGTTCAGACAAATATGTTAATTTCAAGAACTAAATAAATGTTAGTTTGCATATGCATAGCATTCCAGATGCAAACATAAAGCATAAAGAAGAAATAAAACCTAAAAATAAATTTTAAACCTTTCGTTTGATATAGCAGACAAAACGCTGAATCATATCTGGACAACACTCTAAATAACAGATGGTTCGTATGCAAAATTCAGCTTCGGCTACAAACACAAAACATTAATAATATAAAGATTTATGGCTGAACATATGCGTATAAATTAAAAATTGTAATTAAGTATCTACTTAAGTATATTAATGTTATATAGTAAGTAATGTATGTACTAGGAGCAAGAGCACAATATTAATCATATATGTGTACATTGACTTACATAAATATGTTCACATGACATGTGCCTGGAAATGGAAATAATATATTCCAACTACACGTACTACGACATAATGGAAAATTGAATACAGAATACAGAGCAACTAATGGTAAGCTTAGTCGACATGACAAAATCAAATGATTAACGGCGCATATGGGCTGAACATAAAAAATGCTAGAGGGGCTCATTTCCTCACTAGTTGCATTACTATTTCTCCTTTTTAGCAACAGAAAAGTATGGAACTACAGCAACATGCATTTATAGATCAGCATACCCGGCGTATATCCTGTCCCTCGAAATGGTGTGCAAACGTTGGTTCTCCTGACAAAGAGTTGATGGGTTCTACTCGCTCTTGAGTTAACTGTTCTGTTGTTGTCAGAAGTCGAGCGATGGGTGTGCAGAAAACTGGCATTGTTTCCAATAGAGTTGGTCGACTGTGTGTCAACAGGGGCTTCATGTACCTTTGGTCAAATTTCTGCCACCAGCGAGCCATTAAAGCCTTATCTTGTTGTACTGGCTGTCCTCCCTCCACATACGGATCCGCTCCACTTCCGTCCGGCTAAATAAACAAAATAATACACAAGAGTTGAATTTCAACAGATCATAAACAATTTCGTCAACATTTTGTAATACACAAATACTTCATAACGTAGTCATTCGTTAGAAACATAAATATTTAAACGTCCACATTGAAACAAAGACAAACAAAATGAGACAATACAGATTAAAATGCAATAGCGAAGTGCAGCAACCAAATGAAGTACCCTCACTCTACTACAGTTAACAGGCAAACTTGCTGGGCTGGTATTTTTTGACATTACATAAGTATCATACATAAACAGAACCAACTAACAAAAACGATAATGCAGATACACGTTTAATTTCATATACACAACTAATGAACACTTCGGTAAATACGAAGATAACCTAACTAGATTGTCTGAATGTGCATAAAGAGAAGCACTGACGCCTACACTATGTACACAACAGAATGGCATAAGGAAAGAGAAGTGACGAATTGAGCGAAGGAACATACAAAAAAGGTGACACGCTAATGTGTGCTTTTCTTCAATAAACATGGCTATTATTATATCGATATAATTGACTAATCCGCTACTGACTGGGTTCATGACTCATCATGAAGTCTATACATTAATGATAATTTAATGAGATATCTCCCGGCTTAAACAACAAGTACAAATAGAACGCTAAAATGAAATTACAATTGAATACATTGTTGAGGATTCAGTAAGTAATAACAAATATGTTAATCTGTTAATACGTATCATGTTTTTTGAACGTTTAAAAAGGGAATTTACGATCCACAATTCAGGAATGAATTAATCAAAAGTAGCTGTCATAAATATAAAAATTAACGAACTTCTATTTATATGTATACGGATTACATTCAACTTGAACCAGTTCAAGACAATTTAAACAATAAAACATAATATTTTTATCACATGCATTTCCGAGCACGCACGGGGAAAGCTTAATGAAACTAATAATGCAAGTCATACATATCAATGGAACTTTTTGCTATTTAAATGAAACTGTTAAAAAAGCAACAGAGCAATGAAAAAGAACGTTATCAATAATTAGAAAATGAAAAGCAAACTCAAGATCCGTCAACAGGACGCAGTATTTGGAAGACTTACTTTTGGGTTGCCGTCCAATGGCGTGTACAACTGTATTGTTTTGTATTGCATTGTAACGTCAATTTTGAAAAGGTGTGCAGTACAATACAACGACACGAGCCGAAACCGACGACCCCAAAATATGGAATAAAACATAAAAAGCATACTAAGCAGTTGTTCATACCAATCAAAACTCATATTCATCTAAAAGTTGAATTAATTTCTATGTAATTATATTCTATCATGTTAAACACAGTAACACGGTGCTAAAACGACTTGGGTGAGTTCAAAATTTTCTTGAATCTAGTTACTAAACATACTAATAAATATAAAACTGGCATTCCGACTTGAAAAAGGTGTAAAACTGAAAGTCAACATGTTAATAGCCGCAGCAAGTGATTCACAGTTAGAACTTACAAGTGTTTTTAAAACAGGGCAAGCCAAAGAAAAACATTAAGTGATAGTAAAAATAATGATTACGTGATTTCAAAACAAATCCTTTACAATTACATACAGTTGCTCATTTTTACGCTTTCGTTATGGTTATAGTTATCACGCACGTCTCATATAGGTAGAAAGAAACAGTAGGTGTAATGTTTTATGTGCTATTTATGTAGTTGTACAGTTCCTACTAGATTCAGGATGAAATTCCGCATCGACATTTGCTGGATCACCCATTACAATATTTACATGTAATTTAACTACACTATTAACTACACTATCTGATAGTTCAAAAGTAAAACTTTACGCTACACGGACGGGCGCACTGGACGATGACTTCCCACCATTTAACATTCACAATGCACAATCGCTAATTATAAACAGACAATAATATTCTGTAGACATCAAAATATTAATCATGAAAATAGAATAGGAAGATGAAGAAAAAATAAATATATCCTTAAGATCCCTTCTCGATTTAAGATAGTCTCATAAGGTATTCCACAATATAAAGTTAGAGTAGAAAGTTAAGCCAAACAGACCGAGAAATATACACAATTATTAAAGGCATTTAGTAAATAGCCAATTATTAGTTATTAGTTATTATTATAGATTTTAAGAAGAGTTCCGAACGAAACGAAAAATATGTCCTTGAAAGAAGTTCATGACACAATGTTAAGGTAAAGTACTAACAATAAGTAAGTAATGCAGTATTAGTTAGTCAAGTTTCATAAATTGGAAAAATGTTGTTATCTGCCCTTTATATGAATACGCATTATGTTAATAAGTTTTATATGGGATACCAGAAGATCCTGTTCTGATTCAATGTTTACAGTCTCGACCAGAACGCCCGCAATTTCTTCAGTATTATAAATTGGAAAGGAACTGCCTCCGGCTATCATTCCATTATTATTAGTAGAGGAACTTCTAGCCGAAAGTCGACCACCTTCACTTACACTTCTCATGTGGAGTTGCATGCATTCCGCCTCATCGTCCACACCAACTCTAATTTAAATTAAAAACAAAGTACATTGCTTAGAACACAATTGTAACACAATATCCAAAAACCCTTACGTGTTTGCACTGATTGAACTTACGGAATGTTGAACCATGTCAAAAGTTGCATGGTCGAACCACCACAAACTATCACTGTCACGATGACGATCACACTCGTGGTCGTTAAAAGAGTTTGCCTTGCCTCGGAAATTGTATTTCTAATAGCCAGCGCAAATGCGATAGCTCCTCTCAGTCCAGAGAAAAACAACATGTGTTGAAAACTCCAAGAGATCTTTGTTTTTCTACCCAAATTCAATAAAAATGATAATGGGTATATATTGGCCGCTCGACCAATAATTATGGCAACCTACAAGCAATTATACATGATTAATAAAATTAACATTGATTATTATTGTCATAATTTCACTGGTAAATTCTACACAAGACACAAGTTCTTACAAATGCAGCAAGTATGAATAATGGATCAAAGTGATGTTTAGGGAAGGTAAACATCGACACTCCTATGTAGCAAAAGATGAAATTTTCGGCTAAGAAGTTTAGTAGCTCGAATAATTGTTTCGTCCGTAATCGGGAATCTCTCGATAGGTTATTGTAAGTGTAGTGAGCTTGACATATTCCACAAAACAGAACAGCAACAATACCTACATGATAATTTTAACAAATGATGACAATGATCTTTATTCCAAATAAACACAAAAATGTTATCAACTTAACCCATTAAAAAACCCACTTAAAAACATTTCACATTACCAGTAAGATCCGCTGCTTCAGCTATAAGAAACGTAGAGTAGGACATCATAAAAAATAGAGCCGTTTCCAACAGCGGGAAATCCCGTACATGCGTGAATTTAGTTAAGAGTGCAGTCGCACATCCCATTAGACCTCCAATGACAAATGACGACGAAAAAGTCCATGCGAAAACTCCTAATGACTCCCAGAAGGCGTACAGAGAACTACTTCCACCGGATGATTGAGATTCCTCACCAAAATTTTGAATTGCACTGCAAGGCAATGTAAACATTATTATATGATCACTTTGAACCATTCATTAATTCATGTATTGCTATTAAGCAATACATCTTTTTCCTCTTATTACTAACCTTGCAAGTACAATTGCAACAGCATCATTTAGGACACTTTCGCCAAAGACCAGAGCATACATGTTTACGTCTACATGAAGGTCATTGAAAATAGCTAGGACTGTGACAGGATCTGTCGCCGAAATCAGAGCACCGAAGTACAGGGTATCAATAAATGTCAATGTGGCATTGCCGACCAACAGCACAAATCCGTATAGCACCAAACCAATCACCATTGCAGAAACTGTTGTTCCTATAAACGCTAATGTGAAAATGGTTCCCAAGTTGCGGAAAAAATATTTCTGCGAAAATAGAAACATGGTAATAAGAAATATACATAGTATTAATACTAATGTGTTCCAAGTGTAAAAAATTACACAAAATAAAATGCAGCTATAAAATTACTCACCCTTTTTAAACTGTAGCCAGCATTAAAAATGATTGGAGGCAATAAAATATTGAAAAATATCTCCGGGTCAAATGTTGCCTAAACATAAGTAAAAAGTAAATCTTAGTACACAAGTTTATAGTTCGCTTATTACTTGCATTACAAATAGTATTTTCATATCGATATTAATGAACATAATGTTCATATTCCTATGAACAAATAATATTACCTTTTGTTCAATTTGTTTAGTTTCTGCATCAGCAAGCTCCCCTTTGAACACGTATGCATATGTTTTGTTGGCCATAATAGGTTTATTCGCCACTTTAAGCCATAGTGTATCTGGAGGAGCTGTCAGATTCTCCAATTGACTTGGGTCCTGTGGCACCACCGGTATTTGAGTCAATTGAGAAGTTGAATACGTATAACGAATTATGGCCCCGACAATCAGACCTGTTGAATGAAAACAGAAATGTAAATTATAGTATGAATGGTGGATGTTGACATTTTGGCATGTCGTTGGTAAGTACATGTTACACAAACACATGGAAATAAATACAAATTGAACTGGCATAAATATAATGTTTACTAAGGTAAGTGTAATTTGTACTATGTACCCCATTCCATTGATCACGAAATGCTTCACCTTAACTTTGACTCTGACTATATTATAGCTAAGGCTAAGCTATGCAATGAACTCTATAATACTGTTAAATAATTATTGTAAAAAAGATAAAACATACATAAGTATACATATAAGTGTACGTAAATCACACTAGGTTCATGCACCTGATTATTTTATGTTTGTTAAGAACCACAACGATTAGCAAGTAGTGTGTAATTAACGAACAACAATAGTTACTATTAATAGAATGACTTTTATTTGCCATCATTTTCATCGTACTATATGTAGAATATGTACGTAGTATATATATTATACATACACCAATTTTTGCACACAGCTACAGCTCTGCCACAAAACCCATTTTACGTTTTAATAACAAAGTTTATCCATAGGCTTGACAAACTTAATATTTTACTTTCATCTTCTCATAATAGAATCTGTAACTATTTGTATAAATAAATGATAACATAATACTGCGCAATGCAGTCCAAAAATGGCAAATTGAGAACGAATCTGTTTATCATGTAAGAATAGCTTTAAAAGCTGGCAAGCCAAGAAGACGAGGTTTGCTTATGATGTTACTTATGTCTTTCTTTTACCCAGTTAAAAATTGTATTCATACTTTAGGGTACTTAACATTTTATTCCAAAACAATTCTACTAAAAAAATGGGTATATAACAATAACAACAGGTATAGATAGTGTATGTATTATATCCATAAAAAAGTCGAGTGTAAAAGCGACTTTTTTGGTTTGTGTATTATATCGAATCGGAAGACCATGCAAACATCGAAATAGACACATTACATGCATAAATACTACCACCTTTATAAACCTTCTAAAAGTAACATTACGTAACAGTGTAAGTAGTAAGCAAAGAGACCATACTGGTTTTGCAACTTAACTTGCAAAACCGTTTCATTCAGCTGTTAGAAGAGCAACAACACAACCTACCTAGATATAAAGCGAGAGAGAAGTATTTGTACATAGGTAGTCTCTTTGAAGTTGTTTACAGTTCTTTTAACTTCTAATGATGAACTTTTGCCGGCATTCGTTCACGTTCTTGCATCAAGCGTGAAAGACATATGTCTAGACTCAAGATTCGGTATTAATTAAATTCACTACAGATCTTGCTCTCCTATCGCCAGTCAAGTATGTCTGTGCAGATGTATTTCTGTCGCATTGCATGACATTTGACATATCAAAATGAGTTTCTAAACTTGATAAATCTAAACCAATTAGCAAGTGTGCAGGGACTGATGAAATCCTAAAGCTAACGGTTTATTGAACAACCTTCTGCATCTGTCATTTTACGTTTAATCTCATGTTCCTCAGTGTACTACGACTATGATATTGCACTGATAACAATAAAATTAATCTCGACGAAGGAAAGCATACGAATATGGAATTTTAACATAATATTATAAGATAATGTGCATAAATGTATAATACATCAAATTATACTTACATGCATGGATATATTACGCAACTACATTGATACGAATGAACATTGTCGATCTCATTATTATGATTCATTTCAACATACCTAGTAGCTAAAGCTAATTGAAACTAGGGCCCTTATACTCAATGATTCTTGTTCTTAGGCTACACACAAGACACTGAAGACACTATAGAGTAGAAATACAGTGAGCGTCGTAGCCCATAAATATAAGCCCATAGCTTTCATATCTAATCTATTACATGGATTTTTCACTGTTTGCTTGGATAGTATACTATAACAATCGAGGTTAGTAGATGTTGTAGAATTCTTTTGTTGTACTCACGTGTACTCACTCTGATAAGTTATAACAATATTAAACATGTTTAATTATTACTAATATTAATTCTAATAAAGTTAATGTTTAATATTAATCTGTAGTATGTAAACTAGCACATTTTGAAGTAGTAACGCTTTTTGGAGATAGTAGGATATTCAATGAATAACGTTATTGACATAGGAAATTACTCAGATTTTCTATTATTGATTGTTCCCGTGTACAGTTTTAATTTTCATGTTTTTGGTGATTCATATTACCTACTGATAAAGAAATACTAGCAAGTAAATCCCTTCAATATGTTGTTTTATCTATCCCTTCATTATTATTGCGATTGCTAATAATAACATTAATGTAAACAGTGAGATATTGTGAATGAATCATAAGTTCACTGTATCATTATGCAGATAGATAGCCCTGTCATGTTACTTTATTAGTCATATCATATAAACACGACAGCACGAGCATGACTGCCGCTCATGAATGCTAAATGGACTAGGGTCAGATTAGAACAAAAACAAGATAATAAACTAAATATACACGTACAAATGATAAGAAAGATCAACAATTTGACATGGAACGCAATTTATGTCGATAGATGTAAATATGCATGACTAGAAATGCATACCTACTTCGATTTTAGAGTTATAATCTATGTGGATATAAATATTATATAATACCACTGGTGCTGTGCACATAATAATATATAACAAAAAACGCTTTACGCAATTACGCTTAAGCGTAATTTCCTTTTTACTTTTATGTATTTACTCATGTGCGAAAATCGTGCAGATATACACCTGACCGGACTGCAATTATAAACTCTTAGTGCTACCGACACATTATGAGATTTGATTTGAGTATGCACTTACATAAGGTAAAAGAATAAGAATGAGAATGAGAATAACTTACCGTAGATTACAGCAAGGCCAGTTTCATGGAGGAAACGGATTCTTCTGTGCTTAAACGACCAAATTGTCAAAACCGTCAAACTCAGTAATATAGTGTAAAGAAGAATATTGAGAGAATCTAGTCGATGATTTTCTTTGGCCTTTTCATCCAATTCAGCATCTGATGATGATGATTCGGAAGCTACAATAGTCGCAGAAGCCACAAGGACAATTGTAGCTACCGTCATTGCAGAGGTTGGGATAGGCACCCAACTCATCATTCTTCGAAGTCTTTGTCGTATCCAAACCATTTTACTGAGTGAAAAAATGTAGTGGCACTGGTTTGCTAACTCTTTGACTCTATGAAATATATATTTCGGTCAGGATATTTATTTTAAAGTGACTGAATATCCTGATTCGTTGATAAGTTGATGATCTCAGGCGATTTATAAGTACAATTTTCTCGAATCCGTGGTTTTCCACTCCTTAAATAAAATTAAAGCATTATGGATTAAAAAGTATTGGTTTTTGAAACTATAACTATATTGTTGCACAGAAAAGTTACAAACAGGTAAAATTCTTACGAGTAAAAATGTGCGTGTTATATTAGTTTTTTTGACTTCGACTTTGGCCAAGCTGACGCTGGTAATCGTTTTAGGTTCTCCTGGATAACTTGAAGTGCTTGACTCTAAAAACTGAAATATAAAAAATGCTATGTTTATACAATTGTAAAGAATAACATTTTAATACAAATTCAGATACTAAGTTGAAAAACTCATTTTGAGCAGCAGAAAAAATCGTGATTCAACATAATGACAAAACGTGACTCCTGTAAGTCATAAGTCCTGTCTGTCCTGTACGCAATTGTAAAATAAACAGATGACAATTCACAACAACAAATAAAACCCCTACCCACTAATCTACCACAATTATCACATTGAATCAATAATTTTGTTATTATAATTTATTAATCAGCTTAATTTTGCAAGTCTGACATCTGAGTCTAAAAAAATTAAATAAAGGTAGTTGTATTTTTAATCATCTGTTATCTTTACATATAATGAAAATAATAATAGCAATGCATACAAAAACAAAAATGGTTGTAAAAAATATCTAAAAACAAATTATAAACTGATTTTGCATTTAATTGTAATCGTCAACTTGTAATGTGATGTGTGTAATGTCAAACTTTGAAAACTTACCGTTACAAAACTGCTTAACTTCATTAGATCTTGTTTCTGTCTGAAGTTGTTTCGAATATTATCGATATAGGCACAAGTTACCTACATATTATTTCCAATTTTTAAGTAACTCATCCCCTGACCTGAGGAAAAACTCGTTCACTCAAACTTCAGTTAGTCGATTCGATCAAAATAAATACAAATTGACAGAGCTGTACAGATACTGTTGCTGCTTCTATGCTAATCTATGTTAGACTAAACTGTTCTATTATACACTCTTCTAGTACGTCTACATACGACGACACAAGTTTCTGCATAGTCAACGTCAACACTCAACACAGTTCTATTTATCTAAGTAAAGAATTAAAGAATTCCGTTGATTCCGTGGCTGCAGTTTTTAAATTTAAACTTCTTCAAATGTCAACTTATTTGGTCCACTAGGTCCGGTTCTAGCAATTGGCTGTACACTGTCTGTTGCAACCGTAATGGTAGTTTTGTTATTGTTTTGTTAGCTGTAAAATGAAAATGTTATCATCGCACCGTAGTATCGTATTGGAACTAGGACGGAAGAGCGAATTCTTTACAATAATGTTGAATTCAACATAGAGAAGGTGGAAATAGAAAACATCTGTAATGCTCATGATCCCGTGACGACGTCTATTGTAATACTGAAGTGAAGTAAATAAATGAGTCGTTCTCGGAGTTTCTCCACATACGGCAAGTTGAACGGTCGGGAATTATTACATAGACTTCTTCGCATACAAACATTTTTTAGCTATGCTGCAAAATCACCGACCAACCGTGAAAGCCTGTAGAACAAGATGTTTTATCTCACGCTCTCCTTGGTTTCCGTGGAGGAGCACTCTTGTCTCTTCATACCCATAACAACAATCTTACTTCGC
>JABASD010001509.1:0-39060 GCA_019776165.1 Pogonognathellus flavescens
GTGGCGCCAAGTGGGTATAAATTAACATAGCGCGGGAAACGTGGAACTAAAATATGCCGTCCGCTGCTATAATGGGATTAGTCCTATCTCGACCAGCCCTAGTGAATCTAGGGAGCTATGTAAAAACTAATGTAGAAAATTCACAACAGACACAACACATTAGACAACACATTTATTATTAATAACTTACTTGTAATCCATTTTGGCTTGGTCAAGTTTGGCACACTTATTCCTCAATCGTAACACAGCTTTGTAGTAAATAATAAGAAATGAAAGAACGATGATTGCGACCATTGCCACAAATGTTACAAACACAGGAGAGTCTTCAGCCAACACGGAAGTGTTCAATGTAGTCTTATCCGCTGTTCTGCCATGAGATAAAATGGCTGCGGAAGTCCACACCGGCAAGACACTTCCGAAGCTCACAGCTCCGAGAATGGTCAACAAAGACACGGATTCGAGCCAAGGGAATATATCCTTCTCAGTTGACAAAAGGACAGTTAAAACCTTTGTCAATTGGCAACACAAAGAAGTAATCAATAAAGAACAGAGGCAAGTTGATAATGCAATGGAAGATTCGTTGTTCTATAAATAGAAGAAAACACGAGGATAATAATTAGGCACATTTATACATAACTATGTTTCTAAAGACAAATAAAAATTGCTAATGGCTCCAGCAGACGATTCACGAGACAAAAAGTACACATTAATTTTAATTCGAGCAATTATTTAACTTACACGCAAGGAAAGTATAATGAGTACGCTCATTATAAGGCTTAAGCACCCTAATATTTTCAGCATGTACAAGCTCCGCCCGTCTATTTTGCATTGGACATGGAACCATATTATAATCAATGCAAGAGCACAGCCTCCGATGCATACAACACATCCCGTTATAACACACCAGTTTAAAGGTAAATTAATATCCTCTTCTTTCTGAAAGTTGAATAAAGATAAATTGCTGCATTAATTCTAATTATGCCACCAAGACTTCGGAGAAATGAATCTGAGTTTGTTCATAGTAGGTATCTACTTTCTCATATTATATTAAAGGATGTTACAACTACTTCTACTAATATCGTATCATTTTGGCCTAGTTACATTTTTCAGGGTAGAAAGGAGAAAAACGGCATATTGTCCAAATCGATCGCATTCACATTGGACAGTGTTGTTAACGACAGCTTTCACGATGCATGAATGTGTGAGCCATTGAAACCCTTTTTTATCTTCCCCGTCTTGTTGCAGAGCTGCACACGTTAGGTTCAGATGCTTTTTCTCAGCCTCCAAAATACTGTCTTTGGAAACATTGAATTGTAGTTGAACCTTCGCTGTCTCGGAAAAGAAATAGGAGGGATTAGGAACTACTAAGCTAACTATAGACGATACGAGACGTAAAGTTTTATCCCCTGTTTTGAATTTGTGCAGTGTCGGAGACATTGATTCAGTGATATTCCTAAACACGGTGATAATTAACGTGGTAGAGTTGTCCAGAGGTACTTCTGCTCGGATTCCAAGCCAATTCGGATATCTGTAGTTTAAAATGTTCAAACTTGTATGACTTACATTCTTAAATGTTACTGCATTACTAAAGTATTTTTATAATTTAAAAAATGTACCTTTCAGACTTGCGAGGAAATACGTAATTAAATTCGTTACTGAACTGGCGAAGATGTATTACTCTCATTGACTCCATCACAAGAACATCGTTTGCAAATAAATTCGTAATATCAGTAGAAACTCTGAAGGTAAAAGAATTTTTTGCAGTTAGATTAATAATGTCAATTGCATATTTTGAGACGTAACTATTGTATATCCTTAAACATGTGAAATTAATTACTGTGTGTAATTTAGCATCATTTTCTTCATTAATCTATTCAGCATCAGCAAACTGTTCTCATCCACACAAGATTGGGGGAATTGAAGAAATTTACTAACTATTTTGTACAAATTAGGGAACACAATTTTTGCCTGTAAAACAATTTAATTTTAATGAGATTATCTATTCGCATACTTTTTGGCCATTTGGCCATACTACGTATAATGTGTAAATTAGTGCACTAACCGTTCCCTTCGCCAATGTATATTCTGACGTATCCTTTAAAACAGATATGATTTTCTCTCCTTCCCCAGCATACAAAAAAGTTTTATTAAAAACATAGTCATGTATATGCTCCCATAGTTTATCGACATTAGGAAGCACTGCGAATCCCATTTTCATTTTTTGTAGCTACACACAAAACGGTAACATTGCAATAATAAATGTAAATCTCTGAAAAGATTGGTCCTTGTTAATAAAATAGTTTGTCAAATCACCGTAACGTTGAATGATTGCAAATCTTTGCACAAGCATTTAGAAAAATCAGTGCGACCCCATTGTACTCTGGATCCAATTAATTGACAAGCTCTCTGTACGTAACCGATATAATTATCGGGACATTTTTCCATTGCTACAAGTTTTGGTGCGGACCATTTCCATTCTAATTTAACATCACCAATGATTTCCTTCTGGTCCCGACACGATGGAGAATTCCGAGAATCCAAAATTTCTAATTGAATATTTCTCTTAGCTTCTCCTGTAAAAGGAAATTTTACTTTCATCGTCTATTCACCTTCTTGAATGTCTTAGAAGATATTATTCTGGGCGAAATCAATAAATCATGATGTTGAAACAAAGTTTGAAGGATGAAAAACTTACCAGCCAAGTTGCTTGCTGCACATGTAAATATTGTAGACTCCACTCCCCTGATAATTCGTAAAACTTTTCCTTGCGGAAATAAGTCTTCAGCAACCACATCATCACTATCCTTAATAATCTTAACACCTTTCGTCTCCCACTCAAATACGCTTGCCTTAGCTGTAAAATTCGCTGATCTGGCAAACTGATTGTCCATACACTTTACAATTTTCGACTCGTTCTATTCAAAAAAGAGTTATAAGGTATGAAACAAATGGCCTGGCAAATTTTTTCATCAAGAGTGCGAGTCAAAAGAACTTACCCTCAGCAAAGTTAAACTCATAGGGTCTACATCAATCTGGGGTGGCAATATAATGTCCATATTTATGTCCATACATTTGTCTTCCCCCATATCTGATACCTGTAGATTTCAAAAGCATTTCACACATAAAACACCCCCATAAATTATACATTATACATTACAGTCTTCCCACTCCCACGTAAGTCGATCTAATCCGGAACAAATGAGCGTTTCAGACACTTTTCTAATATGTTAGCATGCAACAATCACCTTGCATGTGAAAGTCCCTGAGTCGAAAGGAGAAGTAGCGGCAATAAATAAGATGCTCCGACTTTCATCTTCTCCATCCCTGGGAACAGAGTTGACGTCAATAAACCTAAGAAACAATCAAACAGTAAATTGCCTAGAAGAGCGTTCTACAGCTTTCGCTTTGCATGATTACTGGAAAAACTGGAAGAATAATAAAATTCTTTACAGTCATAATAAAGTTTGGAAAATGAAATACCTTGTCGATATCGATTTGTTGATGGGTGCACCATCTTTGAACCAACTGAACTGAATTCGTGAAGACCCAGTTGCGGAGCAAGTAATAGAAATCTGCTTTCCCACTTTTATGTACTGCTTTTTATGATTATGGTCAGGTAATAAACTCTGTTCCAAACAATACATTTACTTTTACTGAAATTACTTTCCCATAGAACATTGAACAATATAGTAAAGCATAAAACTAAACCACTGAAATGCAAACTAATTTTTTGGTTACGTTGTCGAAATTGGCACTTGCAAATGGAAACATTATGGGGAAAGTTGATACCCGTAATGTACGTAATAAATAATGCCTGGTAATAATAGCTACAGAAATTAAAATTTCTATATGTAAAATTATATATGTTCAGGATTAATTCCTTTTCGTACTTTGAAAAGTACCGTACGCACGGTACAGGTGAAAGTAAGTACTCTCTAAAATAAACGTTGTAACATAATACTGAAATATTATAATATCCATCTATTATGTAATCGATTATCATCATCTTCTCAAAAGTAATCAAGAAACGGTTGGATGTTAAAAAGATTTACTGTTGGAGCAAGTCTGCACATACTTGTGGGAATAACATAAAGGTTTCATATTAACATTTGTTATTTACATAAAAAACGGAGTTTGTTTGCCAAGAAAACTTTCTTGCATAAAATGCATAATTTTCGGAACACTATTGTCTAGAACCATACCTACCTAATAATCTCTCTTTCAAATTCTGAAAAGAAATAGTTGTTTTTCATTCCTGCTGATAATTATTATTACTGCTGAAGTTGTAAATTATACTGACAAAATAAATGCATTCTCATTTGCAATTATAATAATAATAATAATAACATAAATTTCTTACATTCAATTTCAGAGGTGGAGAAGGCTCAAACGTTAATCTATCTCCAAGAATATATCCTTTCATAAGTACTTTCTCCGATACCATGGTGGTGAAAACTTCAAAGATTTTACTTTTCACTCCAGGAAGCCCAGCGAAATGGAAAAGGAACTCTGAACCTTCCCTGAAATGTAATTAGAGAAGTGAAATGAAAAGAACTTTTCAATCAGTCAGGGAAATCGTAGAAATATTACACATAGCTCATTACGCTTTGTAAGTTGTAAAGCTTCATTGCGCTACAAATGGAAATGAAAGCTCTAGTGAACTACATAACATTCATGTCCAATAAATCACCAAGCTACTATAAAGTGAAAAAAAGCAATTGAACTTTTCTGCTCAAACACTAGCTGGACTAGAGTAGCAATAAATTATGTGAGACTCTTACCCAACAGACATAATTTTAACATCATCGGTGCTGTTGGTTGCAGCTTTTATCTTTCTCGTAAGTTCTTGTTCTATTTTCCTAATATCGTTGGGAATCTGAGATGAATTTCGTTTATCCCAAACCGGTAAAGACGGATTCACTAGCTTCAGAACACCTTCAAACGTTTGCCAACCTATTAGGTACATACATGCATATGAAGAAATTACATTTTTAACATCGACTATACAAAAATGGTATGGATAAAGTTGTAACTGTAACCTGTAGGAAGCATTGAACCATTATGACATGAACACGGAGTGATGGCTTTCACAGTTGGCGAACAAACTTCTCGACAGTTTTCCCCAGGACATTCTTGACATTAAAAAAACACATTTTAAGTACAACATTTTATACATATTTGTCAACGGTTCAAAAACATTTCCAGCCAAACTATCACTCTGTCAAATACATATGTAGCTAAGTATGTAGTAAGCATTATTCTTCGGAAAGCAGAATGCTTATATACTACCAGCAAAGTACAAATCAAATACGGACAGTAAGTACAATAATTAGAAGTATTACAGTGTAAACAGTAATTGTAGAAAACAACAGCAATAAAACCGAATTGACCCAATTTTGAGAAGTCGTGGAAAAGAAGTGTGAAAGGTTTTCCCCGAAAGCCCGGCATTGAATTGAGAGTGAAAGGAAAAGTCTAAAACTACGTAATTTGGAGTCATTCTGAGTTCATCTAGAGCTGACTGTTGTTAGTGGCATCAATTTAGGGAAATCCAATAGAAATACAACAGGACATAATGATAATGGCCGTGCTAAGCGAAAGAGCTACGAAACAACATAATGTGTGTGTGAAGCAAAGAATTCATCTAAAGGACCAACACAAAGGATTTACATGACGGGAAACATTTTGTCAAACTTTATTTTACGAAACGCTTTGAGAATCAATAGTAGGTAAAGGAAGCTGTAGCACAGAATGTGCAGAAAGTCTCTGTCTGTGTTCACTTCCTCTTTCCTTGTGTATTATGCGAATGTGTCGTGTATAAATAAACCACCAGCGTGTAGAAGGAAGCAAATGAAAGCGGATAAGAAAGAAGAGGGCCAAGTCAAGTCAAGCCAACCAGTAAAATAACTTCGACTCTCTTTCATTAAAACTTTTCCCGTCTTCATCTTTTGTTCAATGGGAAACGCTGGAGTTTGCTCTAAGTGAAAGTGTAAAGGCATTATCACTTGAAAAGAAGTGTGCGGACAGTCCCGGTCCAGACTCCACATACACACGCGTATCTTATGTCGGTATTCAACTCTCAACTTACTTTTTAAGACTTCCATCTCTTTCTATATATATGTTTCCTATGCACATGACTACCAATGGACCCCGGCACTTGAATTCCACTCTAATTTCACTTTCTTTATAGATATCTCCTTGTATTCTCGCTTTTATTGAAACGAGAGCAAAAATGCCATAAAGGCATCTCGTAACTTTATAACATAATATCTGTACTTACTGGAGTAGTAGTAGTCACTTAAAATAGAAAAACTATCTGGGTAATGTATGGCATAAGTACCAGGAGCAACTATATCCGTACATCGCCTTCAATACGTATCTACGCGTAAAAGCTTTGATTTTCTTATCGCATTTCGAAATGGCTTCTAGGACAGGGCTCGTATATATAAAAGGGATTGTCTGCTGATGCTTTATATTAAGTAAGCTGAACAAAAGTGGAGCTCGTGAGTTTCTTGGAGTGTAAAACGAGTGTTCCTTTCCTTGACTGGAGAAGAGAACAGCATGTTCCGGTTTGTTGTCGGTTGAGTGTCTGATCTTACTGGAAAGCTTAAGCCATAGCAAAGACAAGTTTGTACCGCTGCTGCAACTGCATTTGTAATGACTCTTTGTGAGTCTTGGTTGGTTTAACTTGTGACTCTTATTTCCAAAATGCACTGACCTTTGATAACTGGATTTTCTTCTTTTTCACATCTAACTCCTGTGTATCCGGTCCCTTTGCAAATACAGCTCATGGTTATTCCTCCCAGATAACTAATAATGACAAACAAAGACCATCAACCATCAGACTTACATAGACCACGCAACCTCGCTGTAACTAATTTACCCAAAGAATGCAACAAACTTTACTTTTAGCTCAAAGACTTTTTCATTCAATGCTTTCAACTTTCGTCTTGTCTATTGAGGATGGTAACTAAGAGATTTCTGAAGTCGACCATTGTACTTTACAATTTACTCCAACAGTAGACTCCTTCCTTTTATCACGAACAAACACAAACAAAATAATGTCGACTTTCTTGTTGAAATTGGCTTGACATAGGAATGTCCATGTAAATAGCGAGACGCTGTAAGTGCATGTCAACCCAGACTCTCATTTACGTCCTTTAAACTGACTTAACTGACATTGCGTATCTTTATATAAAAGTAACTACATGACCATAGTACACTGTAAACTCTTTTGTGTTCTAAAACACAAATCGTGTATGGGCACATTAAATAATAAATATACTACAGGAGAAAAATGCCGGTGGGGAAAGTTGGCAGTGACTTTCCCTTTCTGTGTGTGTGTGTGTCTCCAGGAACTTTTTATTTACACCGTAAAAGGTCCTACATAGTTCTGCTTCCCGACAAGAGACACATGCCGTGTCACTTGATCATCTGTTTGTTTTTTGTGCGAGTGTAGTATTTGATGTGTAACTAATCGATTTTTATTGTCCGCTAGGGTTTGAGTTGTTTCCAGGTGTGTGTAACGCACACAATGGGATTTTTCATTGCATATGAATATGTAAGTGAATACTTTTAATGCTAATAAATGGGGGATGACTACATTACACGAGCGGAACAATTCATATAGTAAGTAAAGTATATTGTATGTCCGAATGCACTAGTGAGAGTACTTTAGCCCGTCTTTTGCTCCTCGTTTTATTTCCCACCCCTACCGCCTACTCCTCAACACTCAGGATGATAGTCCCGGATTTCCCGATTCGGGCATTCCACTCTTCTCTTCCTCTTCTCGTCTCTCGTCATCTCTTATTCCCCTTTCTTTCTTACATTTGCAATTTCGCAACGGAACCCCTCCACTTTCGAAAAATCAATATTTCCCCCGCCTATATAAACGGTTTTAGCCGTAGCACGAGAGAGAGTGTGGAGAAGATGCGATGCGACATACAGACACAGGACCAAATTATCTTTTTTGGCAAGATGTAGTGATACAGGCGAGCAAAACAGAACCGGAGCTGAAACTAACTAGGGAAATGAAACGAGCGACTGTGTAGCTGTAACCATACATTACTTCCACACATACATGCATAGATACAAAACAGCTCCCTAGCACACAATACACGTACATTACATAATCTTTTGGAATTCAAGTAGAGTTCAGTTGAGTTGCATACCCAATCATGTTGAAAGACGCAAGGCTTAACCACACCAAACCCAAACTCACAAGAAGAACACTAAAATACACAAAATATTTCAGTTCATTCCACCACCAGACTTCTACCCGCTTTCTCTTTCTCTCTCTCACAAGCTGACTAAGTGATTAATGACCTAACTAATCACACATACCGATTATTAGCAGTCCCACATATATCTCAACAAGACCCACACTACTTCTACAACACTCCACTCTTTCACATCTTCTTCCGGCCACAATCCACTCGTCACCGTCTACAATGTGCTTTCGTATTCAATGTGCTTTCACTTTTTACTACCGTTTTGCTCAGGAGTCATATCATTAGTATTATTCTCGATGTAGTATACATTATACATTATGCTAATAGCATATTGCCTTGTCTACCCGAATTGACATGACCTTACTGTTAATCGATGTTAATAAAGATAAGGCAGTCATGATAATACATAATCCCGTGTAGTGTATAATGTTCAGCCTTGATTAAATATTCATCGTTCGTTACTTGACAAGGACAAAGCGTTTTTAACTCTCTCTCTCTCTCTCTCTCTCTCTCTCGTATCCCCTCTATCCTGTCCTGTATTATCTCCAACACAGCTATTTCATTATCATTGCTAAATATTCCTTTATGATTATGATGACTAATAAATGTGCTATGTGTTGTTATGTTCTTCTCGTGCCCTCACTCTCTCTCTCTCTCTCACACTCACACCATATTCTACTCCAACAACGATATCAGGGCTAACTAAAATTACATACAGTGTTTTACAGATGGCTGATTAAGAGTTGACGTGACTTCACTTTATGGCTTACAATCTGACATGTCTTTGTCTATATTATCCCATTATCTAAAGGACGGTTGATAGCACAGGGAAGGAATCTACTGACATTTATTTCCCAACGACTTGACTGTGTGTCTTAAGCAACGGAACAAACAGGAACAGTCGTCTTCGCCATGGTTTACGAAGACGGTAGTAAAGTAGTGTGTGGTGGTGGTATAGAATGGCGGTCGGTTGGTGGATGGGACGTCTGCTTTGCTATATTTTCTGACTCAGTCAAATCTCCTGTGAGCTGTGACTATATATATTTATTTACTACTAATACCATTATTTATACTAGAGTGGGTCGGGTCTTCTGGCTTGTGCAAAGTATAGACTACATCTCGCATTTCGGAGTAACACTTACTATCAAGATATATGTGTACGTGTTCAAATACAGAAAGGAAGTGCAGATATAAAAGATAGATGCTACATATACCGCAGAGAAGCGACTGAGAGTGGTGACTGGAGATTTGTACTGGAGAGGAGACAATGAAATCCGAGAATTGAGATGGAATCGCGAAATACTATCCTAGTACATAATACCTTTTATACTGTACATGTAGCTTCTATACAGCGCAACATTCATCTTCGCTAATCATTAAAGAGATACGACAGCACGTTTTCTTACTTGTAACCTACCAATGCAATCTACGAACTACTACATTACTGAATTAGTAGTGAGGAAGAAAAGCGAGTCACTCAATGTTGAATCCTGTATCAAGAGAGTATCAAGTATTTAGGTAATAATAAGATAGATGAGTACGAAGACCAAGGAGCTATCAGGTCACCCAACAAAACACTACGTAGGAGTGTGGGAGCCAACTGCGTTTCTCAGATAGTGATCCATCACGAATAAATCGGATACATAAAAGAGAATGTTCTTATACAACTCCGCAGTCTCATCTCTATGTCTTCCTCGATTGATTTCATTTTTAGTGTGGCAGACAGACACAGCAAAGTGACGATTGACTTTGACTGTAAAGGATTAGTGCTTTAGTTAAATATTTCTTTACGCCTATCGCGTTGTGTAGGTACGGAGCTCTGCAGCTTCTAGGAGGATCTTTATGTAGAATGCGGTGTTTAAGTTGTAGCCCATAGAATGCCATTGGGCGACCACAAAAACAGTATAAATAAATAATGCACGCAACTAAACTACGAGCAGGGTACCCACAGTGGTAGTAATATTTTCCTGAGAAAGTGTATACTGCGAAACTACGGAGCATATGTCCACGGTCGCATGTAAAGGAAGATTTGCGTTTGTCTGTAGTTTCAGTTGTTCGCAAGTCTAGTTTGCTTGAACTTGTCTGTGTTCGGTAAACTTTGGCAATCCATCAAATCCAAAGAGGAGTTTTCCATTTCTTAGCATTTTTCTTGTGTGTGTCTCTGTCTTATTTTTTCTACGAATAGTCATAAACGATAAAACTTACTCGGAAAGGATAGAATAACGGCTATATACCTACTGGAAGTGAAAGCTATTTGTAAAGTAATCTGTAAAGTAATGTAAACCTATAAATATCAAATGATAGCATTTCATTTATGGTTTCTAGTTTCTTGAGAATAGTAGTAGGATCCTTTTGACGGAGAGGAGAGCAAAGGAGATGGGGAAAGGGGAATCTTTTCAGATTTACGAATGACATATTAAATACATCCAGCTATGATTGATTCGCTTGTTTACATCCTCAGACTCATAACGTCAAATTCAACTTCAAAGATAAAGGTTGACTCATTTGTCATAATACCGCGCTACGCATTTTGGCATGCAGTTGTCTCTGTTCTCTTATAATATTAAACTCAACTTCATATGTTGCTGAAACTTAAGTGCATGTACGGTAGTCATTCCGACAATATGATTTCAAAGAATCCACAATGCAGAAACCGATAAGGATAAGATAATGCAAAGTATCTTCAACGAACATAGTAGGTAATCGAAATACAATGCATTCATACTTTGATAACCTTTTAACTCGTCAAGTGATTAATGGTCTTGCAACATTCCATCATGTCTATCTTTCTGCAGCTTCAACAACCGCTTCGTCTATGTATAGCTAAATATATCCACTTACAAACAATTTAACTCTATTCTTGTTCTGGGAAAAACTATTATAGAGTATACAGTTTGCCATTTACACTCTTGAAGATATAAATCGTGTAGCGACATCAGCACAATATTAATTACGTGATAATCATTAACTTCAGTAATTTAATTATCTCATTTACTAGAACATTGTAAACACGAACCTGCATTTCCCCCCGTTTAGACACATATTAATGTCCTTGTCTGGATTGCATTTTGGTCCAATCTCACAGTTCGGTCCAGAATGCCCATTGCGACAATCACAGAAAAATTTTCTGAAAAAAGTACAGAAATAATTTATTAATTTTTTAGAACATTGGTGAATTTTTTAAATTCAGGATGCCCTTGGATTTACAATTAAGTAGTCAATGAAAACGTTTCTTACTTATAAAATCTGTCAACATAACAATTTCCAGCGTAGGAGCACTTCTTCAGTGAACAAGTGTCATTTCGACTTATGTTTCCGGGAACTATTTCATAGGTCATATTAAAGCCATAGTCGTGCATGAAATAATCTGTTCTGAGGTGTGTATTGTACATAGAATTTAGTGTAAGTTCTATTTCCATAAATGGTTTGTTCGAGGGAATGAAAAAAAACGTTTGTAAAGCTTTATCTTTCAATTTAAGCAGTGGGTTATCTTTCTTCGGGTTAACGCAAGGGTCATTGTTCCCATGATAGATTTTCAGGCTGCGTACATCGGAGATGAACATTTGAGTTAAATAGACATTTATTGTGAAGAGGTTCTGCCATGACGAGGCATTGATGATCCACCGGTAGGTAAACGGTGTTTCGAAAGCGCCTGGGAATTTTGGTGTGTGGAAGAAGCCGTAACTTGAATCCTTGTGGCTGTAAAATTCGGTCAATACTTTTGCGTTTTCTCCGCATGATTTTGTTTCAGTGTAACACACGGGTAGCAACAGAATAACAATCGCAGCAACAAAAACACGCATAACACTTTCTCCACCGTGAACCTTCCAGCCTATACATAAATAAATGCTTTTGTGTCAAAGTGGACAGATTTGTCCGCTGCTGGTGGGGGAAATAATTTCTTGCCCTGTCCGTACTTAGATATTTTATTTAACAAGTCAACTTTACTTTTTGTCCTTATTCCTTCGGGAGTCGGGCATTTGTATTTCAGTGCTTTAAGTTTGTCTTCTTTATTGACTTTCTTGCCAAATTCCTTCTAGCACTTTTTCTTTGAGCAAGATTTGTCGGATTTCGTCCAGTGTGATGAGATAAATCGAATAAAGGCATCCAAGCAGCAGTACATCCGGAATTCTATTAGAATTGATTTACCATTTGCGACGCTTCTTCATTACATACCTAATGAAAATCAAACGAAAGAATCATTTTACATGGATATCAATGACTGAAATTCTCAATGATGTCATCACACAAAAGGAAAGTCCAGTCTCCCGCGATTTATATCATATTAAATGATTTTACTACATGCTCCGCTGAATGCGTAATGGACAACTGAACCCAAAAGACTCAATTTATAAGCTCCAGAGATTATGATCATACACTTTCAAAAGGAGGTAATTTAGGTTGACATAATGACTCGAATGTGAATGCACACAGGATAAACAAGTATGTGTAACACCATCGTTCTAACCATCCCAATGCACGTTTTCATTAGAATTAATCAAGTCTGCCGTGACGTCCTTTCACTTACAAAGTAAATACAGCTTCGTCGAATGCTTAATTAATCCTGCCTAATTTAAAGTGAAGTTACATAAAATTTGGGTTGAACCAATTAAGTGAATCCTTGATGGCTATATTGCTTACTACGAACACGAAATTCATTGTAACTCCAAATGATATGCACAACTTTCTTCGGTGTTATGTTACAGGCAACGCTTTAGACAATAGGCTTCAGACCAGTAGTAGTTCTTTGATCTAAAATCAAAGAACTTTCACAAAGGTTCTAAAATGTTGTGGAGTTTTGACATGACAGCTAAAAGTTCTTTATCCTGTACCATTTAAATTTTCTGTTGTTTTGAACATCCAACCTCGTGGCATGACTGAAGGAAAATGAATACGAACTATTCACAGTAGCAGCAAGTAATTGGCAAACATCAGAGTGAGTTACACCTTTCCATTAAAAATTGACCACTACTGAATATGGCAGTGTTTTAGTAATGGGCTGGTGGATTCTAAACAGTTAACAGTGAAAGACAGGCTTCAAAGCGTCATGTCTTCCACCGATGTTGCAAAACATGACATGGGACCAGCCTGTTCGTGCTAATCCATTCAAAATGTAAAGCTATTGAAAATGTTTCCCTTTCATTTAAACAAAATTGAAAACCTATGTTTTCTATTAGTACATTACATACTAACATAAAGGGCCTATACACCTTTTACTGCATGCAGATTTAATCAAATGTAAATGCAAATTCAGAGCCTCAGTGAAATAAAGCTTCATCCTTTACCTACAAATTTTACAAAAACAATTTTTTTGTAAATTACTAACAATGAGCAATACCCATAAATAGGCATACGAGGGTAAACAATTTTTTCCTCATACTTTAAACATAATAATTGAAATCGTTGTGATCGAATCATTGAAAGTGGCTACAACCGTTGCGGTGCTTATTGCGATTATTCATGTGCAAATGGTGGAATAGAACTATCATAGCGGTCGTATACCTCTCATACAAATACGGAGGAAGAATGCGATACGAAATTTACATGAATTTTAAATGAGCTTAGTTTTGAGTCAATGTCTCATTGTAAAATAGTGTGCGTGTGTGTGGGTTTTTTGCAAACATAAATTTAGCTGTCTTACCTCTTCTATTATGTACGACGACTGCTTGTAAGATGTATTACAGATATTTCGCTAATAATTATGATGTACGACAAACTAACGTTAAAAAACACATAACGCAGAGCTAGACAAGCGACCATTAACCATTAACTATAGGGACACTGTACTATTACCCGTAGAAATGAGCTTGTAGTTTTATTTGTCTGCAGTCTGAATCAGAAAAGTACTAAAACGACTGCATTGCAAATGAAATGAATACAGAGCCCAACTACGCAAAGTTTCGGTGAACTCGCAGAAGGGGGATTCGTTTTGCAATAAAAGGTACTTACAGTAGAAGGAGGTTATTATTATTTCAGTTTACGTTCATATCTGTTCCAGTCCCAGTGCCACTTTCCATATACCTACGTAATTATATTCCATTCAATTATAAGTGCATCGTCTTGTTGTTTTTTACAGAGATACTATAAAAGACCCTACTTTAAATAGAAAGCTTTTTTAACAAGTCTGAATAACAAAGTTTATGGCAAGATCAAGGTAACTGCCATGTCATTCAATGAACCCGAAACGAAACCAACGCAGTTCTTTTTGAACTCAGCGAAGGTGCTGTCAAGTTTTATGCTTTCAAAGAGAGTCGTTACAGTTTGCATGGTCGTTTCGAGGGTCACTAATTCTGGGAAAGTTTCACCACATGGATACTCAGACTATACAGCCATATGTACCTACGCTGAAAATAAAATACAATCCATTCAGTAGGAAACTGCAAACTTTTAAGACTATACAACTCCAGGGCTCCCATACAGATGTGTAAGTACACGCTACACAATTTTATAAACAAGTAGGTACCACTGCATCATAATATTTCGCAAAGAGACAGAATGGCGAATGCAATTTGGAGGGGAACTTTTGCCTTAGGGAATATCTACGCTGGTCGTTTTAGTCTTTCCTGCATTTGTATATTCATAAATTCTTTTCAAACTTCTTTTACAGTGCTTCACGAACAGAGCAATAAAATCTTTGGTGTAAAACAAGGTACAAGCACTACGAGCAACAAAAAAAGCCCTAAATCGTTTCCTCTCTCTCTCTCTCTCTGCTTTATTACTACTGTACTACTACACTGATACTCTTGCCACACGGATAGTTCATTTAATATTTCATCAGCTTAGATGGACATTAAAATCCGTTTGAGATGTACGCAGCAGAGTTCTTACACTCTCTAAAGCTCTTTTATGTAAATAATCAGACAGACCGCGATTGAATGAAATCCGTAGTCAACTAAGCACTAAATAATCACAATCACTACGTAGATAAATAATGAAACTACGACTGGTGAGATATCGTAATAATTTTATATCCATGTTTGCAAATTACTTTATTTTCTTATTTTGCTGACTGAACACTCGCAAGCATGAGCTCATATATTTATCATTGTGTGTAGCTGCGCATTTTGTATTTTTAGCTAGGTCCGCATTAAAAAATACTTACACAACAACCCAAGTACCTAATGATATTATGTCCTCAATCCTCATTCATGGCTCTCTCTCTGCGTTTTCTGCTAATTCTGCTTATTTTATAAATGATGTATTCCAACTGCTTAGTGCAGAAGGTTACACTGGGTCAGAATATTTGATGACTAGTCTAGAATAATAAAAATCGAAAAAGCCAAGCGAGCAAGTACAACATTTGTTGAATCCAGCATTTTACCACCCAACGCACTTTCAAACATTTCTGCCCAATTAGTGCCATTAATTATTAATGTAATCCGCTTAAAACCATTAGTCTCATTCAGTGTACCCTCAAAGCAAAGATTATACTGACGCAGTGGAAAATACCAAAACATGTAATTTTGTGTGGGCATTTTTATGTCCTTAATGAAGCAGTAATTCGGTTATTCAGTTCTTACGAAAGATGCACGTGTACAGTTTACAGTTAATGTATAGCTAATTTAGAACGCAATGAAATAATATTAAAATCTAATGGTAAGACTCAGACAAAAATTCGGTTAACTGTAAATGAATGGGGCGAAGTGAGAAAAAGTCTTACGTGATTTATACTAGGTGCATAGGAATCGGTATATTTGTATGTATGATATATGTCTTGATATTCTGGTGTGTTCCCAGGATTTGCAAAAATTTTCATGATGTGTCTTTTAGATCTTCAACATCTTTATTGCATTGTGCGTATTTTAAGACAATTTACGAAGCATGTTAGTAATTTCAAAGAAAGATGTTAAAGCTTCTTTTAGTAAATATAAACCTTTTTACGTTTTCAAAGCAAGTAAACGAAAACAAAAACAACTGTGGTGGTTCACTTACAACTTTAAGGTGATTATGGTGGTCTCTGTGTTTGCTAGGTTGTCTGAGTGTAGTCTTTTAATGTTGTCCTTGCTTAAATCGATGTACATTTCAAGGTATTTTAACTATTCTCCTATTTTCTTTCGGAACTTCTTACGATGTTACTATCTGGAGTTTCTCATCGACCGATTTAGACTTAGAAATAGTAATAAATGTAGAACGTAGTAAAGCATTCTCTTCCTCTCCGTCTTGTAATTTTATTATCCTCCACTCCACCCTAACTGTGTGCAAAGACACTTAATTCGAATGGTCTGTTCGTTTTGTGCTGCTACCACTGGAAGATGCCATTTGTATTCATTACTGACATGTTTAGTTTTGTACGCAATATGTACCAGTACTGAAACTACTTACTTAAATAGCATAATTACAAAGGCTTATTTGATTCAGACCTTTCCTGCAGACAATCAAGAGAGTTCAGTTTTCACTGTATTAGTGTTCCTCACAAGCTCTTGTAAATACAATAATGAAATTCACTAAACACTTTTGCTTTCAAATGTATTTAATCAGCTCTCTGAATACAAAAACAAGTTTATAACCCACCAACCAACATTCTCAAAACTTTGAAATATCGACAATGGTTAAAAGAGAGTTTTTAGGCTCCACAACAAACCACTTGTTAAAAGAGCACTTTCAAAACAATATCATTGTGTACACAATATCACATACTCCACACATTAAAAGCATAAATATTGCTCAGTGTGTGTAAGTGGAAGTAGCATTAACACTACCGAGAATATGAAGTGAGAAAATTTTCAGCTGTCCTTTTGGACTCGGACTATATCAATGCTTTCATTTCGTTGTCTATAGTCGAGCTGTTTTTGTCGCCCGGACTAGAAATACAAACAGTGCGAATCGCAAACAAAAGCTTCAAAATGATCTCGCAGTCGTTCGTGTTCAAAACTGTTTGAGTTGCATAATAAAACGAGTTGGACTGTTAGGCAACCGCGTGACCCCTGGGATCTCTGCTAAATATTGTGCAAATCGACTTGTTTTTATGTTGCTTACCCATCTTTTCTTTCAGACCAGCTTAGTCTGTAATACCTTCTTGTACTTATCAATGCTTACATGTTTTGTCACTTTATGTACCTTGTGGACGATTTGTGTTCACTCATCTAAATTTTGTTGTATATATACCGATATAGTATAGAGCTACAATTATTATCCAGGATGGATGGTTGGGTATCGGATACCGTACAGTCAACTTACTTTAGGTTCAACACAATACCTAACTATGTAGACGAAGGAATTATTTAGTGTTTGCACTGCAGGAAAATACCAAACACCGGAAAGAATCTGCGAAGTTCAACTGTGCCAACTCTGACGTGAAATATTATCTCGGCATGCCAATAATATAAAACGAGGTCGAAAGGGAATTGCAAGAAAAAGAACCTATGTACAAGTTCCAGCAATGCAATGCAATGGCACACATTTATATAATATTAGGTAGTAGTACAAAGCAAAAAGTAAACAAAACACGTTGTTTGCAGTCGTGTAGGAACGAAGCTTTTATTGTCATGATTTACCTAGAAAGAAATAATTAATTGGAGCAAAGTGTAATTATTGTAATGATGAATAGATGAAGACGAACGTAACCTGAGGCAGAAATACGCAGTTGTCTCACAATAGAAAAGCAGTCGTTGTGAAATTCATGACAGTGATGGCAATACGATATCGTTTTATGTTATTTGACTTAAATAATATTAGTATAGTGATATTGTTTACACAGTTAAAACTTAAAACGTAGAGAAAATGAAACTTGAAGACGATTCGTCGAAATGCCCTACTTGATCAAAACTATGCGTTATGTAGTTACAGGTTATATAATATTGTTATGATGTTTGTGCTTTATTGCCATTTCCCCTCTTCTTTCCTGACCATGCCCGTATAAGTTCCGAAACGGGGTATCACTCACGTATGAAACGGATAGCATCCAGAAGCGGTGTGTGGAATTATCAGCATCACTTTCCATGAACTATGGGGCTTATTTCTAATACTTCTCACGACATAAATACAAAGTTGTTACAATCCCGACAGCGCAAAAGAAAAGCAAGCCAGGTTTAAAATGTATAAAGTCTGAGTGGGCTTATTTGATGTAAAGATAAAGAGGTCTTCAGAAAACGCTCATACAAAGCTTAGTTAACCACACTTTAGTTCGAGAGCCCTTAAATAGCAAATATCCTCGTGAGACAATCGGAAAAGTCAAAGGAAATAACAAACAATCAAATATTAGATATACTATAAGAGCATATCACATAAGCCTTGTATAAGAGCATTACAAATATAAGACAGAGTAAATATTGACTCGCTTTATTAGATGCAAGTTTTAGCGTTACTACAATAACACAAACACACACTACACTGCATGGTTTGTTAACAAAAGTGCAATATATTATTGAATAGGTACTCAGCATGCGTTGTAAGTGCACTTATATTAAAATTAGTTTTGTTGTGTCGCACTCGAAAAATATTACCTAGGTTTATGTATTACTACTGAAGTATTAACTACCTACTTACCTAAGTAAAATGTGTTCATGTTCATATCTTTTATTAACTTTTACGTTATGAAAGGAAAGATGAAATACTTTTGCTCTGATGAACCTATTGTACGAAAACAGGAATAATGAGCAAAAGTTGTCCAATAACAGTACAATTACATAAGCAAACTTCACATCAACTTGATCCTATAATATTAAGTTATTAACTCTAAGTAAGTTCATTAGAGCTGCACCTTACATAATGTACTTTAGAAAAGCTTGTCTCAAGAAAAGTAGTACTCCAATATGTCTCCATTTGTCTTAATTGGTGTCTACTGTCTAATAATGAATATCTTGGCTTTTGTAGAACTTTCATTTTCCAATGCCCAACACGTAAAATTATTTCATAAAAAGTATACCAATTATTATATTATTGATAACTAATCCTATAGTTTCCAGTTCCAGTTTTTTTCCTCTAATGCGTCAAATTCAATCTCGCTAGTATATATATTTCACTTTCGACATTGAGTTGAGCATTTATGAAATCGATTGAGTATCTATCACGCTTTGTAAACTGAGGTTATAATTATTATTAACGATTTGTGCCTGCTCAGCTATAAACTGTATTCTTTCAATAAATAACTTAACTCACACAATTCACGCACACAATTCATTCGAAAATTATGCACGATCCAGTTATTACAGGGCACAGTCGAGCGCATCACGCACAGTACCTTTTACTTAGGATGTATTAGGCGTATTTAACTAGTATATTACAACAAAAGTAAAAAATAGGAAGCAAATTGAAATTATTCGTTACATTAATTGTGTTGAACGTATACAACTTGTTTACAAATACTGCAATATACAAAGAGTTGCGCAGCTAACCTTTGAAAACAATTATAATTCACCCTACATATTTAAACCTGCATAAAGTACTATACTTATTTGCTATACTTCATGCAAATTTTGGTTATGTCAGCTATTATACTCATATGCAAACAATAACAATAATTTAAATAACATTTTTAATCGCAACTGCGTAAATCTGGAAAAATAATTAGGGTCATTACCTTGAGATACATCATTCTTACAATGACTTTCATTTCCATTTTTCAAACAATAAAGGTGTGTGGTCTATGCATGTAAGAAACACGGAAATAAACGTTATTGGTTTTTTGGTTTTGTTATTGTAAACTGTTAACTTCTCCCTTAGGCCAAAGAGTCCTTTTTGGGACACTGGTTAACTTTTTTATACATTATATAGCTTTTCCAACTTAGGCAGTTGTTGTTGCTTTAATTTATAAATACACATACACATCAATATATGTATATATCGTAGTCCAAGTGACCCCACACGCCAAGTGTACCCAGTGGGGTCTACTGGACGAGTCCATTTGACCTCACTCTTTAGAATTAGGCAGTGATTCGACCTGTATATTAAAATTTACTGAAATTGAAAATGAATAATTCAAGGTAAACTAATCAACTTATTAAATATGATATTTCTTTTTACTGTATTGTGCACTTTAATTAAGTTAATTTGCCTTCATCATCGTGATAGATTTTATAAAATTTAAAAACTTTAACTTAATAATTCAAATTATAAGATTTAATAAGTTTGATCAGTTTACCTTGACGTATTAATTTTCGATTTTGAAATATACTAAACAGTAAATTTTATGTAATATACAGACCGAATCACTGCCTAATTCTATAGAGTGGGGTCAAATGGACACATCCAGTAGACCCCACTGGGTACACTTGGCGTGTGGGGTCACTACTTTGTTATATATACTTTGTGTATCGTGTATCTACAAATATCCTTCTTCATACACATGAGACTCTTTCCTCAATATTTACCAACACATAATATTTACCCGGTGCATAGTTTTATTACTCTTATATGGGATTGTGAATAAGTGCAACAATACAACAATGCCAATGCATGTTATTTTGCATCTAATGGCTTTAAATAATATGCTATTTACTTTTTATAATGAGGCTAAAGTTGCAATAAAGTTTTAATCTGGCACTCGTTTTACAGCTTCAAATCTAATTAAAAATTTTCACAAAACATTTTTACTAATTGCCATTCACATTCTCAAGTGTTACCTTTATAACTCTCTGAAAAGTTGAAATGATTTTTTTTTGCATTTATTACCGTGCTTTCTGGATTCTTGTTTCTGCCAGTGAGTTATAATTAGTTCGTGTTAAACCGCACCATTATAAATATTGTGTAGCGCAAATAAAAACCTAATATCAGTTGCTTCGAGGGGAACATCAAGAACTCCGGAGGCTTTGATGAAGGATTATTTCTATTTATTCCACATTGCGTTGTGTGCACGTAATATTATAACAATCATCCCACATCATATATAGCTTAAACCACAAGTGAGCACATCTTTACGTGCAACGACCCGACCCGACCAATTCAGTAGCCCAAGGCTTTGTCCATATTATCATTACTATCCATAACATGAGATGCAACTTAATAAACTCACTACAACTAAAAATAAGAGTTTCTCCTCATTTATCATCATCTCGTTAAAAGATGCACCAACCTGCATTCTACACACGAAGAAACCTTAAACATACCTCACTACAGTTAATTCCAGCAGTCATCCCACACAACTATCACTCAATCTTGCAAGTTGCTGCAAGTCGAATGTAAAACTTATTTGCATGCAGATACAGTGCGAAATAAAACAGGTTTTGGCTGAAAGCGCAGTGTCCCGCAAAGATATAGAAAGATTATTAATAAAATTATTCTCCTAGATTACAATTAGGCGCTGCAGATAATCTCTAGATAGGGTTTAGGGTTTAACCCTCCCCTGCTGGGCGGATGCTGTTTAAAACGTTACCGTTTTGCATATGACACTCTTTCTTGTAAAATATTATCTCATTCTTTTCTCAATTCGGTGAATTCTAACAATTCTATCACTTGCAGATGCAATTTTTCAATATTCCCATTCAATTCTTTTTTTGAACAGAACAAACCGAGAGTTTTTATTTTAGTTTAAATATACATATACACATACTATACCTGTTCGTATATTTTATGTATATGTGGCATATTATGTCATTTCTGAGTATTATTATGGTGATCTCAAAGTGTACACTATGTATTCTTATGGCAGTTTGCGTATATGTAAAAAATATGTATATTGTTGTGTTAGTAAAAGATTGCAGTAGGTACTTACATTATTGAATAGAAATATTTACAGATTTTCTACCTCAGCATTCCATCCGGTTCTTTTACAGACAGAGTTTATAGAGTATTTGCGAGTTTCCTACAGATATAAACATTGAGAGTACTTATGCCTTCACTTGTTTGATGCTTGAAAGCTCTTGTTTTTATTGCGCCGTTATTCAGCATGCCAACACTACTAAAATCTTCAATTCCAGTTATTGTTCTCATCTCATTCCAGTTTCCACTATGTATCCGCTACTATCTATACTTCATGCAAAGTTTGGTTATGTCAGCTATTATGTTCAAGTAGCTTCAAACCCTTCAACTACACTCCTGGAAATTGTAATAATCGATTTTCCATTGCACGCAAACCTGTACCTTTGCACTGATACATTTTCTATTCTATTTTCTGGAATAAAACATCAAAACAACATTCTTTCTCCTACTGCCATTGTTCACGAAACGTAGTCTCACATTTTATGAAACGCCACTCTACTCTTACTCAGTGCCACATAGAGCTATTGATATTTTAGCACCTAAGTTGATTCTCAGTAAAGTAACTGAAGCGAACATTTTTTCATTGTAAGTGTAAACACTTGAATTGGAAATAAAACTGAGATGTATTCTCTTGCTTATGATTTGGAATGTATATTTATATGTACATTTCTCATTCTGTACGTTCATGACAATTTTAAAGTGAACAATATTCGGTACCTATCATCTACTATAATTACCTGTCATAAAACAATGTATAAGACATAACATTACTGTAAGTGGGAATTGCCATGGATGGTGGCTGCTGTTGGCATGAGACGAAAAATGGGTGGCCATTCACGAAAATTATGCACAGCATAAAACTGCATTTTAAAGTTATGTAGATTATCCTTATCTGTCATGCTAACACAGTAATGGTAACAACTGCAACTGTGCGAAATATCTAGTTGTGCTCTGTGAGTTGTGTGTGAGTATAAAATTGCATGTAGTCTCCGTGTTTGTAGAGAAGTAAATAGAAATGCTAAACAATATACTTGCAGCATGTTCGTATTTCGTATATACCTTGGTCTTTACGAAGCCAAAAAAGTAAATGGAAACAGTAGAACCAGGAAAGTTATTATGAACTTCGCTTGACAACTACACAAGTTTTGCTGTAGCTGCAGCCGTTCGTGAAACACAGTCCTCAAATTAAATAGCAAGGGGAAACTGAATTACACGAGACTTCCTTCAACTGAACCTTCTTTTATATTCCCTCACCTACTAAAATAATATGCAATCTAAACACATCAATTTTTTGCCGAATAGAAATTAGAATCAACTACCGACATCCAAGAATTCTGCAGGACAATTTGGACGAGACCAAATATTTAAAGTCTATCATCTCTTCTCAATCCCATTCAATATGTACATACACAATTAAGCCAAATTGATGTTATTGCAAATGTGTTTGCAAAAGCACGTATCGATTGATTCGATCACCCTGCAATTCTATGCAGAACACAATACAACCGCAAGTCTAAGCTGTATAATTCCTTTTTTGTTTACTATTCGAACGAATCGTACTTCTGTGTTTTAGCATCATGCATTAACGTAAACGTTTACACATTCATCCTTATCTAACAGCTTACCAATTATTGTATAAGTATTCGCCGTGTGTGTCAATGTCACAAGTTTCCATTTCGTGTAGCCTTGAAAGCTTTGACCATTCAGTGGGTTTCAGAATAAAATACAAGCATGTATCTGACTACCGGTTTTATGTACAACATAATACCTACACTATTCTAACATCTAACATTATGACAAGACAATCCTTACAGGAAATACATTTTTTTAACAACTGCAGACAGTGTATAGGTAGTAGGTGTAATAGAAATTAAACCAGCATCCCTGAATTAGGCATTGGGACATTGAAATTAAGTTTATTGATAAGATGCAAATTATGAATTTATAAATAGTCGATCCCAAATATGTTGACATTTCTGGGTAAGTCTCTGATTGGGTAACGATAGATTACTTTGTGAATAAGTAACATTATCTAGTAGCTATATACGGGAAACAGACATAATTACTTATTCCTCTGATAAGTGCAGCAATTGCAATGGAAGCACACAAAGTTTGGTATTTATTACATTTGCATTGGTAATGAAATGAAAAGCCTGTCTGTGGAAAACTGTACACAATATTGCATTAGACTATCAAATCTCACCGTAAATTACACTAATAAAAGTGTATATTTATATCTTTATGTCGTATATACTAACCTTGCAGACTTGAAGGCAAAAATAGACAAGACAGCATCTTAGGACTTTCAGTGTCTGACGAAGCAGTTTGGATTGACATTGCTAGGTATACCTTGCTTAGTTGAACATGTGCTTCTATTAGTACATACGGATACCGAAAAGTTTTACTTACATTTTTCTGGCAGGTAGTGTTTTTGACTGTGAGCCACTTAAAAACGCAATCAAAATGTAGATGTGTGTATGAAAAATATAGGGAACCTCTTAGCCTCTTAGGAACTGTCCAGACTGTCCAGAATGTCAGCAATTCAATTCTTCTTTTTGCATTTGCATTCTATAGAAATACTTGCCGATACTTGAGTATTGTGATCGGCTCTTCGTATTTGTGTGTATACTCTGTATACAGATACAAGTGCTGCTGTCACTGTCAATTCTTTTCAGCACAACTCAAAAGTTTTTGCTCACACCACAACATACACCGCACTACTGTCACAAATCCCAAAGTGTAGCGTATTGCGATGGTTGTGTAATTTACTTGTGGTTTTTGCTGGGTATGAGAACTGTTACTGTACGAGAAATGAGATAATCGAACTTTTCATGTAGAAGGTTCGGCACCGACTGCCGGCCAGCATGCTCCACGACAGACTACTAAAAGCAATGCAAGCCAAATCCAAAGGTTCCTTCCTTGTCTCCTTTGCACAGCTAGTGAGCTAAAGCGTTTCTATTGTACTGTGTTTAACTTGGCTTCTTCACTCTGCTCACAGTCAGTTAGCGCTGGAGCTGGAGGAATCCTCGAGACAGTCGTAGTCGTACAAATAGAAGAAGTGCTGGTGGTGGTAGTCGTAGCGGAGTTTCTAGTATATCCATTGCTTTTGCCACTACTACTCCGAAACTCGTTGCTGCTACAACTGCTCGCTATTTCTGCTATTCCAGTTCCAGCACTCACTCATAACAAACGCTTTACCGGAATATAAGCCGGAGGAGTCATGCTGTGCAAAGATGAAAGACTTCTTTTCCATGCAGTGGGAGTGGGACTCTGTGGCAAACAGTATATATACTAAACGATACCCGAACCAAAACCACGAAATGCATCGAACACGCTTGCTTTTCTTTGCAAAAAACTTATTTCAACGAAATTGTAAGCAATGTATTATTTTCTCGGAGAGAGATGTGGGCTAAAACTCTAAGATAGCTTTTTAGGAATAGTCGTTCTTAGGCACCAATAATATAAGGCCTGGATAAGAGCAGCGATGAAAGCTAAACGAACAGAGATAACTTTTTTCCAACATTTCGCACAACGTAGATAACTAATTCGTTTAGTACAGTCTCTGTCTCTGCATACCTACCTAGTAAAAAAAGATAAAAAAGATCGCAGCAGTCTTTTCGCTACATATTTCGGGCATCATAAAATGGTACCTAATAATAAAACGCTATAACGCTCACGCTTACCTTTTTTATGTAAAAAATATTGTAACAATTTAGCAAAAGACAAACCCATCTCAAATTCCCATATAAACGGATACGTAAACTGTTGTCTAACACTACCTAATGCAATTTAATACGTGCAGCACATTTTATCAACTCAACTCGTCTGCAAGTCTGCAAGGAATAATACTTACTCGATGTTAGAGAAATAGAAGAAGGTACAAAGTTAGTGATATAATTTCGAATAAACCAGGCATGGCTTGTACCGAGCTAATTTAACTGCGGTTTAATACTCTTTCACCGAAGTAGTTAATGATCACACTACTACCACACTAAAGTCATTATCTTCGCGATTACTCTGTCTGATGTTAATTTTTATTTCAAGGTTAAACATAAAAATTGGATTCGTATGTAGTGCAGTACAATGGCCCTGTGGGAAATCACAAAATGATGGTTGTTATCATTTTATTCCTTTTGCAAATTGACAAGAAGAGGAAATTGCATCTTAAAACTCTATTTATTGGGCTATTCTAAAATGTCCTGGAATAAACTTTATTGGTTTACCTGTTTCATTGCTAGGACTAGCCATGCACGCCTCAGCTATTCTATTGGGTTGCGACACATTTAACATTTCATGTTCCTATTGGTAAGCACATTATTACACACATGAAGCTAAACAGAAGATCTTCTATAAAGATAGAATCTGGATGTGAAATTGATGTGGTTACGTGTTACCACGTCTACACCCGACAGAAACGCATGCACTGCACTTAATATCTGCTTTTTCTACGTATGTGGGTGCCACGCTATCGGGAAATCTGCATTTATGTACATGTATAAACGCAAACTAATAAAATATTACATACCTAACCTACCAGGCTAACACCAGACTAACACCTAATAATACATGAACAAGTGCGCCCATTATACTATACAGTGCAATTTTTTGCTAATGCAGTAGTAATGTAAGTACATCCGAGAAATAATAATATCTATTATGCCATTTCACCATAAAATGCATACAATATGTACCATTAAATGTTGCACAACTTACGTAAGTATTAAGGTAAACTAGTATATCATTCTCAATTCTCATTATGAAAATCCTGGAGGCAGCGGTTATTATTGTAATCACATTGTGCATCCTGTACTTATGCACTACTGCATGCACACAACGACACAACTATGGAAGAAGTTATATAGGTAGGTACAAAGGTACATATAAATTCATTCGCTCTTTTCAATGACTCATGACAGGTACATAACAATGTACAAAGGTATACCTAGGTATATAAAGTTGTGAATGACTGACCGTAATAAAAATTGTATAATATGAATGTAGAAGATTTTTAGGCTCTCATAATATTTATTTATTATGATGATACGGTTTATAAAATATATACGTACAATTTTATATCTACAGTATTAGAATGCAAAAAACAAACGCACTACTATATTCCTAAGATTTAAGTATTTCCACTTCGCTTGTTAGATTTCGAGATTCCAGATCATGGACAAAAGGTGAATAAAATTTTATCTAGTTTTTAATTATATGTAATTACAAGGCCATTGCATACTGTATTCCGGCGGCAACACAAAGTACTATACTGGATGAAATGTTTGTATAGGTATATGGTATTGGTATGTGTATAGCAGTAGCTTATTAATTTGAAGTGCACTTTGAAAATGTATAAAAAACAGTCTGAAAATATTTGCACATGCTATTTTTAGCTCAAATGAATTTTTTAATGAACCCTTAACAATAAATGATTAGTAAAATGAGACCAAAAATAATTTAACGAATTCTCTTTTAAAGGCGTACTCTAATTAAATAAAACCCGTTTCACACTCATCAACACTTTTATTGTTTTGCGAAGTTGTTATTGTAATGAAGTTATCTCTTCAACCAATAATATTAACGACTGAGTTTGTTTGTTTTCAACCTAGACCAGCATAACATAACATAATAATATGATAGTGTTTGGTCTAGCTATGGTTCAAGGCAACTTTTTGCCTTGAGTTATATGTGCACATGTAACTTGTAAAATGGATAGGTCAGTATATTCCAGACAGCATTATTATAATCGATGATGCATATCATTTATCATGTGCAGTATCATAAAATATCACAATGAAAGTATACGTAACAAAACACATAAATAAATACGTATCACTTTAAGAATGTTTTGGTTAGTTCTGGCGAAAAACAAATGACACAGCAGCAGTCCTTCGTCTCACATAACATCGTACATCCCGTAGGTACCATTTTCTTTATTGTGCGAATAATGTTTTGTCTACAAGTTCAACTAAACCTCGACCTTTGGCATAAACTCTAAAACTAAGAAATATAATCATAGCCAGTAAATTCTTAAATTAATTGCTTTTAGAAAACTGAGACTGCTGTTTGTATGTAGTTTTTCTCATACTTTTTCCTTTACACCCTAATTTAATAAACCATTTGAAATGAATGCAATATGTGTCGTAAAATATTGCATCATCAAATTATCATGTAATATATTTCGTGTGAAAGCGATGCGCATTTCATTTCAAATCACAATTAAAATGCATTCCCGTCTGTCGTCTTTATTTCTAGGTATTACAAATATTCAATTTACAAAGCTATATACTATAGTGTCCATTTTTATATTCCGCAGTTAAAATTGGTACTGGTACTTTTAGTACGTAAATGTAACGCTTTTTATACAAAAGTTGAAAGAGAGACTGCATTTTACAAAAGCTACCATAGTCAACAAGATTCCAGTCCAGAGTTTTAATATTTCAAATTGTAATCATAACATTCATTTCATTGTAACGTTCTCATAAGTTATTTGTTGCCTCACTCACAATCAGTAATTTCATACATGATTGAAAAGCTATCCGTTTTCATTTTCGAATTCCTAGAACAGGAATTCGGAAATGTAGCAAAGACAGATAATTTAATGGTATGTGTTATGCACACACATTTTATAGCATGTCTATTATATATGTGTGTGTTCCTTTTTGGGATTTTTAGTACAGTTCAATTTCCTAAGTAGCTATGAATAGGCATGAATTCATTCGCTTGTATTGTAAATAACAAATACATCAGATACAGACAGATTTATCGTGCACTTGCACAGCAACTGTAATCGAAAGTATTTTCATTTGATTTGACATGTGTCAAAAAGTATAACATCTTCGTTGTAGTGAAGTGGCAATAAGTGAAACGAACACGATGCATAATACCTGTCAAAAAAGAAATACAACTGCAGGAAAAGAGAAAATGTGATCGATGATGTAGGAAGACACTGTATATGGGCACCGATGCGCCAATAGGTAATACTAACTACAATAATGTCCATGTCTTATTGTATGACTATATGAAAAATCTGAAAAATGCGGAGGGATCATAAAATTGTTGTTTGCGAATTGCAGATCCCAAGCTATTTAAGGACATAACTATATATACAACACAACATATTTTATTATACTTCTAAACAAACATTTTTAAGTAAATACCTATATACATACGAAACCCTGATATGCATGTTTCATTTTATCTAAGACTTCAAGGAGTATACATAATAGGTAATACTCATTATATATATTATATACGTTCAGTTACTAATGCACACACTTAAAAGAGAATGAGAGGAGCATACGAATGAGTGAAGATGAAAAAAGTCGTTTAATACCTTGATACCTATATATATGCCATCAAAAACATAATTATCCATAAAGTGTGAGTAAACTGCAATCCTTTTCCAACTACAGTGAAAATATGCAAGTTTGTAAGTATATGGACAGGAAAAGAAGTTTACGAGTAAGATGTGTGTTGCATTCTAAACCTCGTAATAAACACTACATAAAAATAGTACGTTATACAATACAATCTACACGTAATATTGCAAAACAATTACTTTGTAGCGGCAACATCCTATCAATAAAGTCGGAAAGGTGCAATTGCAATACCAATATACACCATATGTATGTAAATGTAAATGACATTGTGTAGATCGCTTATCTCAACTGCATTCTATTCTAGCATGTCCTATTCATCTATTCCGATGATCTTCTGTCCTCATCTAAAGATGACTAATATTATAAGGTAAAAGGAAGGAGTGCCTCAAAATATCCACTTTTTGAGTATGTAATTTTAATGGTTGTGTTGGGTGATGCACCTTCAGAAAGGAAAGAGCTTTACTTTACCCGTTGATGTTTCTGATACGCAATGTCTATGTCTTTCGTATTTATAATTTGTGTGCAAATATCGTAAATTGATTTTAATTATGAATAAAATCTCCCACTTATCACTAGGTATATATTTTATTTATACATGCCTAGATAGATGGTTAAAAAACGTGTGTACACAACAAACAAAGTTGCATTGTAATTCATTCTCAATGATACAAACTATTTTTTGAGGTTCTTCTATAACTTCTAGCTCTGTTTTCCTGCTTCTCATAAGTAAATGTTTTTGGAATGTCGTAAAATTTGAGACTAAAGTCGTTATTTCGATTATAATTGCATTTACACAGCCGTAACACCACCCTGAAGGTTTACGACTTTCTCATTTCTGCACATAACTTAACATCCGTTATTGCCTATATGTACTATGTACCTACCTTAGCTACTAGTATAGTATATGTTGCCAATTTTCGCAAAGAACGAACAACAATATTTTATTATATGTACTGGTACCGATATAACATTTTACTTTGCACAATGCAGATTGAAGAATATGATATACAGGTTCTGCAGATAGTTAAATAAAAATATGCTTTTTATGCATTATTCTCCATTGCGTACTTAAACACAAGATTTGATGGTTTTAATTATCACGTACTGCAAATCGGTACGGGCGGTATGTGAATGTGATTAAATCTAAATCCCATGTTTTAATGCTTTCTATGCAACGATACCTAAATCGTATTATAATGCGACCTAAACTGTATAAACGAAGAAAAAATATTGCATTATTAATTATAAGCTTATTTAAATTTACATACACATACCGTAACTTGAAATGAAAACCTAAATTCCACATTACAAAAAAAATACAGCGAGTTGGGTTGTTGTGGGGCTGCCCGTGCCCCTGACCGGTGTGTCTGACAGGATGGACAAGCAAAGCATATTTTGTTGTGTTCAATTTTTTTAATTTCATTTACATTTGTGTCATTTTTACGAAAATTCATCATATTACTTATTTGTAAATTATTAAACGAGTAAGAATGAAATGGGAGAATTATCGCTGTGCCCCGGTCCAGATTTGTAATTTTCTTTGTGAACTGTGAGAAGTGAGACTAGCACACGGTTGCTTTAGTATGTGATGTGGGCAATCGCTTGTGATTGGCTGCTCCTGCATGTTAATAGCCGTTGACATTACTCATCGTACTGGCGCCGCGGCAGACCGTGTTTATGTTTACTGCCCTGAACGTGAATAACATACTCCGTCGATGACATTATTACAACAGTAAGTGACCGTTGAAAAGCTGCCTGCAGCCGTTGATGTTATTCATATCAGACATCGAGGAAGATTGTTTTCTGGGACAGTCAATCCGTCAACTCCCTTCGGTTTTTGTCATCTTTAACGTGTTGAAGCAGTAGGTGAATAAAAGTGACGTAAACTGGGCACAGACGGTGGATGTTTGAACCAAGTACTGAAAATTGAAAATACCTAATATTTTTCGCTGAAAAAATAACATTGTTCATAATGTCGGATGTGGATGACTTTGCCTTGGTAAGTTACAGATTTTGATATTATAATTACTAATTTTGTCAACAAATAATAATATTACTGTAGTTAATAAATAGTAGACAGTAGAAGCATATAATTAATTATACTTACTTAGTATGACCATCTTCTAATTTTTAGCAACTGCTGCAAAGGGCTCAGGTCCGACAGAAAGTGATCAGCGAAAATCTAAACAAGGAAAATAGCAGTTTAGACGAAAAGTCAACAATCGACAACATGATTAAGAAAATATCAGAGACTTCGCCAAAGAAGAAAGACATGGAAAAATTAACGGAAAACAGGGACAACGCCTGCCCAATATTGAATTTATCTTCGTCACCTCGTCGATCCCCCTTGAAGAATCAGAACTTACTGGTCAATGAAGAATTACAGCGGCCAAGCAAAAAATCCATTGGAGGTCAGCCTGTGGAACTTTTTGTGTTGAAACCGACTGAAACTGAGGATGAGGAGGAATTTAGTGCTTCAGATGATGAAGAAAGTGAAGGGGAGGAGATCCCTACAGAGAAAGTTGAACAAATTCCATCTTGCTTTAAAACTCCTGTCATGTCAGAAGATTCATCACGGGGAATCAAATCAGAGACAAAGCGTACACTGAAGCGACTGGGGCAGTTGTATGGGGACGTTACAATTGCATCACCAGTTCACAAACACAGCGAATTAGAGAAAACTCCCGAATTTACTCCGAACCAGTTAAATGAGAATCGAGCCAGTCCAGTTGCTCGTCGATCGCGATTAAACGCTTTGGCCTGCTCTATTAATAATTGGGAAGACGATCTGTCGCATCACTGTTCTCCAACTTCTCGCTTTAACATGTCTGTCACCCCTAAAATTGGAAGGAGCGGTAGTCCTCCAAAACCATATGCTTCTCAGTCTAGCGTTGATACTAACATGGTGAGAAAAAATGCTTTGACTACGACCCAAAATTTTCAATCTGTAACTCCCAGTTCCAAAGTACCCAAAGTTGGTAATAATATTTGCACGCCTAAAGTTATTACTGAAGTTTACTCTGATGCATGCGAGAGTTTAGGTGAAGGTATTAACTCCACTCCGCTAAAAGATTCTAACGATCAGCATGTCCAGCCACTTTGCGTTTCTAGTAAAAAAGATAGGGGATTAATTATTCAGCGCAAAATGTATTTGGAAAACAATGAAACTACTAACAACAGTCAAAATTCATCCCGCGTCCATGCGTGGGATGATTCAATTTTGAATGCGCTGGTAAGAATTTTTAATTGTGATTTTCTGCTTTCTAATGCCTATGAATACAAATGATATTTTTACTATTCAGGAAGCTCAAGGTTTTGTCCCAACACCTGCAAAAGACAAGATGGTGTATCAATACTCAAATCCTCCAGCTGTGAGCAAGACTTCCCCAGTTAAACGATCTTCCCCCAATGATCAACAAACAAACAGTCCCAACTCGAGGATGTCTAAAAGCCCCAGCAAAACCATTGTGAACCCGAATGCTTCTAAAACCAGCCCTTCGAAATTAGTTTCCACCGCTGCAGCCAAGTCTCCAGAAAAATTGGTTGACGACACTCCACGTGTTGTGAATTCCATCAGGAAAAAGTTCGAATTTGGTGGAAGATCACCTAATAAAGTTACTTCCGATAAAGCAATTTTCACAGCCAGAGCAGTCGAAACCCCAAGAGCGAAGGCGACCGTTGCACAGAGAGCGATTCTGTATGAATCAAACTTGAATAAGTCAGTCGTGGAAAAGGATCCAACTGAGATGTCTGTTGCAGAAAGAGCTAAACTTTTTGAGAAACAAGCATTTTCTAGGCCAGTGAAAACCGGAGGTGAACCACCTAAACCAGTTAGAACATTTAATGCCTTAACCGCAGGTAAGAAATCTCAATCTCGGGATAAAATTGAATATTTTGTGTCGGTGTTTCATAATTAAACACTTTTCTCTTTTGTATATGTAATTTTATCGGGAAAAATTGTTCTTATATTAGGACTCACGTATACGCCTCTGAAGCCAAAAGCTGAATCAATTCAGCCTTCCACTATTAAGGAAATGAAGCCACTCAGTCCAAAACATTCTCCAGCGAAGAAACGCGAAGAGGAAATGTGTCCTTCACCACCTTCACCACCACAACTACCTTCTATTGCAATAGCCTCTCCGAGTAGGAATAAGCGGTATTCCAAATCTCCAACACCTAAGCGATCAATGTCACCACCAAAATCCCAGTATCCTGGTTGTCGGGATGTGAAGCGTATAAAAATAAATGAGCCAAAGGATGGTCATATGTATCCCTCTCTTACTGATATCGAAGCGACAGAAACGGAGACAGATGTGGTTACTGAAACTGAGACGGAGGATGAACCTATGTACGAAGATGAAGACATGGAGTCAGAAACTTCACAGATGAGTGCGTCAAGCTTAGGAACACATATCCAGCAGGTTGCTAAACTCTCCAGTCCCGCTAAAAGCCCTGCGAGAAGCCCACCCCGCAGAAATCGTCATTACAGACCGACTGAAGATGTAAGCTTTTGAAATTGCAGTTCATAATAGTTGTTTTATTTCTTAAAGTTATTAAAGTCCAACCTAAAAAAAGCGAAAAATAACTATCGTCATAATACTAACCTTGAAGCTAACCTTGCCATTATTGTTAATGTAGTTCAGCGCATCTTTGGCTTGTCGTCAAATTGACGCTTACATTGACGAGGCGTTAGAAGGTCAAGATTTCACTCTGGATACGATGATAGAGGTAAAGTACTGAAAGTACATCTTCATCTAAAATGTTTAATTTGTTCAATGTAGTCAGATGTTTTTAATTTCTTTAATATTTGCTTGTATCTTATCTCATGTTTTGTTAGGTAAAGTCTGTTCTTTTAGTCTGCCAGTCTTAATCTCTTAATTTTGAGTAATCTTTCTGCATTACACAAAAACTCATTTTAGCACGTTATTATCTCTGCAGTTCGCCATCACAATTGTCTTTTTTGCTTATACTTCTATTTCTTATCTTTTCAAGAGTGATCTTGAAGCACATGCTTCATCTACACCTATCGCGAATTCGTCTATGGATAAGTCAGACGATACAGATACGGCAACGGCACTTGTCACTATGATTCATGATGAAACTCGGAAGCCAAAGCCGTTAAGGTTAGATTATGAAGACGATGCTCAAGACGCCGAAAATGAAGATGCGAATTCTAGTTTCGGTAGTTTTGCAACCAGCCGACCAGATATGCCAGAAAATAGTACCGTCACGGATGAAAATTATAAGGCGGACGTTAAAGATGATTCTGTTGTCAGTTTTTCTTGCTTAGATGATTCAGATTCGGATAATGATGATATGAATCGTCACTTTAAAAAACCAGAGCCTATTCAGGTTTGCACAAGCGTTCTACTAGCTATTTCTTATTTCTGTGCTTTTGTACTTTGTAAACGAATATTTCACGTTATATTTAATTTAACTTTCCTTTGTAGTATGTGTCTACATTTTTCTTTTACTTTATTGCTCGTTTGTTTCTTTTAAAACTTTTTCCGTTTAATTTAAAAATTCATATTCATTAAAGCTTGCACTACTTGATTTTTGTTTGTGTTGAATTGAATGTGATATAGTTAAGGTAAGTGTAATTTTGTACTCATAATGCCATTTCATTGAAGCGGAGTTCAGATATCAAAAAATATTTTTTGTTCATTAGGATTCGAATCCGCTAAGCACTTCTTCACCGCATGGGTATGGTCAAAACCATAAGGAAAGCCCTCCTGTTCATGTAAATACTCCTTTGCTACACACTGTAAGCTTTTATCGACGACAACAATCGAAGGTAATCTTAATTTCATTTTCATCAAATCTAACTACATTTACAGTATTGAGGTTTGTTATAAATATATGTTTATTTATTTTATTTTTCAGAATTATGCTACACTTACTCCAACTTCTCACTTCAAGGCGGCAGAAAATGGAAGTGAGAATAACACGGTTGAGAAGAAGAAAGATGTCAGTGCACAGATCAAGAAATTGGAAGAAGAGGTACGTTGTAACTGATAAAGTTGTAACTAATTACATTAGTACGTGCAGATAAAGTTTATTTCTAACTTATTGGTTTTCAGGTTTCAGCACATGTAAAATCGATTGCACAAGTCAGTAAAGCCTTAAACTTGTGCAAGGCTACGGTCGAATATTTCAGAATCCACCGAAAATGTTGAATGCGAAAAAGTTCTGCTGATTGCTAGTAAGTCTTTGTGTAAAATACAAAGTAAAATAATATATAAATAATCTAGGCCGTGTGAATAAGTTATAATTACATACTGACTTGCCGGGTAATTTTATGTAGCTCAAAAAAGGACGGCTCTGGTAAACGAAATTCATCGTTTAAAGACTGAAGGTGTTCTTTCAAAGAAAACGGTATTTTCTCCAGGCAAACATGACCTAGGACCTTCTTGCAGAGGTAATATGACACTGAGCAACATTGAAGTTCAATTGAAGCGTGATTTTATCTCAAGAGCAATGAAAGGAGATGCGGTGTATCACTTTGTCCTACTGACGAAATACCGGCACCAGGTTGAAGCCAGCTCCTTAGTGTCTGTCGGAAATGGAGTTAGCAGTAGTAACATTCAAGGCGGTGTTTTACATTTTCCCAATGAATTCACAATTGAAAATCTTGAACCAGAATTTTCAGTCAAGGTGGAGATATATTTACTGCAAACCCAAAAAGAGTATTTACCCCACGAAGCAAAATACCATATCAAAAAGGTAAATTGTAAACAAACGCCACTTATTTTTTTGATATCAATAATATAATTAACGTAACAATTAATTTCTTTGGTAGGAACCAAAGACTGGGATTTTAACACCAAAAAAGATGAAAATGGATGCTCACACTGCTAAATATCTTGGAAGACCATTCCAACAAAGTCCTGCTGGACCAGATTCTATTAAAACAACTAACTTCTCACTTTGTGGAAATCTGACTATCGATATTAGCACTCTTCAGAGAAGCCACTGGAATTTGGAAAAGAATATGACGATTTGTCCATTAGAAGGAAGCGTTTCGATAAAAATTCAATGCTCCGCAGAAGGTGGAATAGAAGAGAAGGGATTTCTAACATTGTTTGACGATGTTTCGGGATTCGGTGCCTGGCACCGTCGCTGGTGTAAGTTGACGCCTAATCAGCTGGCATACTGGAGATATCCAGAAGACGAAATAAAAAAGGTAGCAATTCAAAATATTTAGTAACATTATTACATATAACATTATTTTAATTACAGTCAGTTTACAATGCATGTATGAAAAACTTTTTCTTTCAAATTGTTCCTTAAAATCGTATACGACTATATTTAACATTCCAGGAACCTCTGGGAGCAATTTCTCTTCGAAAATGTGTTACCAATAGGGTAGGGCCAGTTTCACGAGATGTTTGTGCGAGAGCAAATACATTTTTGTTGGTAACCACTCGTTCACCGTACGTCGATGACAAAGATACGTTGGTGACATCGTGCCATAACGAATATACAGCTGTTCGGCATTTACTTTCTGCGGACACAAAGGAAGAACGGGACCTTTGGTGCAAGCAATTCAACCGGGCACTTGCTAATCTTAGAGCGTGGGATCCACAAGCTCATTCGCCGGATGACACTTTGTTTTGATTCCGCAGACACCTTTGCAATCTATGTTACTAATATAATATCGCTCCCGATTTTACAATACATTATCGCTGAACATTTTTTGCTTCTACAAATATTCAGCTCAAGCTAAAACTATAAAAATTGTAATGCACTGTTATAATATAATATTTTATAATGAACTGAAAGTAAGCCAAGCTTCAAAAATCCTCTCTATGAAACGGATCGTAATATTAATTTAAATTATTAAACTTTTGTTTTCATTAATCAAGCAATATTATTCCAATAATCAACTACCTAATTATCTTTGTTAATGTTCCATATTATTAATCGTCTTTTTGTGGAGCTTACTTATACTTGCTTATTACATATTATCATATTATAATTATAACTACACTTATACTGATTTGTAGTTTTACCCAAATATTTTAATTACTGCAACTTTGTTACTAAATATAAACTTTTAACTTTGAACGAAATAAACGTTGTTTTATACAAATGAAAAGTTTTGTAATACATGTGCCAATTTTTAATCAACTTTTTATTTCTTCTATAAGATTCAAGGTCTTTCTTGAAAGCTGCTGAAAGGTCTTGTTAGTTGACATCTTATTTAAAAAATGAAACATGGAGGTCGAAATTCGAAACATGTCGAAGAATATTGCAGAATACGTTTTCTTATACTCTTTGATTCATTTAATGTTTGACAACAGCTTGGACAAGGATTTTGTTCAGTTCAAATCTCCGGTGGTCCTGTCTTATTTTATTACATGTGGAAACCAAAAGGTGGGCAAATTGTGGAAGTGTCATCTGACCCCTATGCATGGCAATGTGTTCTTCATTTCTTTTTGTTTCCTGTTACTGACAGTTAATATTGGCCCAATTATATGACGGGTAATTCAATGATTTGTTTTTAGAATCAATTTCAAGGGAAAGTTTTAAAAAATATGCAAAGAGAAAATGAGTATGAATATACACCTAACTACAGAAATCCTGTGGTCTACAAAAATTACAAGTATGTATGCATTTTTCAATATTTAACGCTTCATAGCTGTGACTCTTGCAGTGATTTGACAATTTACGAAATAAGTAATTTGGCTTAAAGTTAATTTTTTTACTCGCAAGTGATTTCCAAGAATTAAAACTCATAATGCTGCCCAACTTCTGTGTAGTTAGACAGGCATAGTCACAATTTCTTTTTTATGCAGCAGTGGAGAATTAATGTGTAATGCGCAATGCTGATCTGATGACTTAATGCCACTGCAGCCACAATTTCATCTGGACTCCCTAGTGTAAATGATATTATATAATATATAAATAAGTGATTTTGAAACACATCTAATGTACTCAACTAATTTCCACCACCACTTTATTATCCAGTTTAAATATTTTTATTAGCGCAGTCCTTCTTTGTATATATCTGAATGAAGTGACATACTTTTATTGAAACAAATCGGTTTGCATTCAGCATTTATATAAATGAGCCATTAAATTCAATTATTCCACAAAACGTGATTATGACAAATCCAGTTTGGAAAAAAAGACATCACCCATATCAGCTATTACATTAAACTCTTCATATTCTTTTCGCTCTATTGCATGTCCAACTTGATCTTCAAACTTGTAGTAGTTGGATTTCTTGTCCACATAGCTGGAGAAAGTACTTCCTTCGAATGGGGTTTCTTCGTGCAAATCGACGTTATCTTGAAGTGTTCCAACTACAATTGTTCCTATTTGTGTGTTACTAAGCATGATCTCAACGATGTCAGATGGGTCAACTGGCCTTGTACACTTCAAGTAGCTGATAACCAGCACTTTTGGCTTAATCCTTGCTAGAATTCTTTTGCAGTCTGAAAAATCTTCAATGCTATCCAGAAGAAGAGTGTCTAGCTCCAAAATTAGATCCCAAAGCCTATCCGCGAATTCAAGCACAACTGTCAAACCGATCACACCGATTCTCAATTTCTTCACACTTCTGGGAATGCCGTCCAAATCAAGATTTAGCCCACATACGGTACCACATAATTCCAATTCCGTCAAATTGGGACAGTTTGCAAGCATTTTTGAAAGTCCCCTTTCTGCATTAAAGCCTAAATACTTCAAATTAGGGAACTCAAACGGCTCTCTGCCAGGGTTGGGTTTTGGACACCCCAAAAGGGTTTATCCCATGTCAGGCGTCATAAACTGGTATAAACCGTCATAAACCCGTCAAAAACGGCATAAACTGA
>JABASD010001510.1:0-38999 GCA_019776165.1 Pogonognathellus flavescens
ACAGAATATTTCTCCCACTCCTTCAACATTGAGATACATAACTATATAGGGACGGGGCGGGAGATTGAAAAACTATGGTTTTATTAAGTTGACGAAAAATGATTGTATTTATGTATGTGGAATGAATTGCATTATTTAAGTAGATTCGGTCAGAATCAAACTGTCCAAGTGACAGTAATCGTTATATCATTTTAACATCTTGGCAACAAATTGTAGTCGAGTCAATTTCTAAAAAATATTATTCTCTACATTACTTTAAGGCTACCTCTACGATATCTTCAATCCTTAGTAGTTAGTTACTTTACTGATATTAATATGCAAGACTGAATTATTTTCGTATTACATACACATCTTAGTTTAATTACTAGTTAAACACATTACATTTACCTTAACCTTACATGTTGCGTTTGTCACTATACGTATCTTATCTTTAGTTGTAGTTGTAATAAGTACATTTACTTTACTGTCAAGTAAAATCAAAGACGAAGAGAAAAAGTTTTACGAAAATCTACCTAAGTACTTCCTACTTACAATATTTTCAAGTTGCGTTTCGACAGCAAACTGTAAGGATTGTAAGTATGCACAGGTAGTAGTGTTAAATATCATTGTTAGATCATTGCACACAGATAAGATACTTTGTCTCCTTTTCACGTTAAAATCTGCATATTTCTGACTATTCTTGGACTATTCTAAATTGTAAGTATATGATTTATCATTTATAGTATTTATCGTAATTATTGTTTCGACATAATATTAAATGTATTTAGTTTGGCCGACTAAGAATGAAGGAATCATTGGAATTGATGAACTTGGACGATAACACTGTGTGTTTCTCCATTGAGTGAGGACGGTGTAGTAGGAAGGGAAGGTAATGGTGAAGGACCATTTGTTGTATTTTTCCCCACAGACAATTGATTACCGTATGTTACAGCCACATCAAAACTACCTCCTGACATTCTGGATGGTGACAGTCTCCTTGCTCTCAATCCTCTTCCTCCACTACTTGCATCTACTCTTGTAAGGGGACTTGAATGTTGACTACTATCACTGTTTCGGTCGCCCGCACGTCGAGTTCTCAGCTTCACACATAAATAACACATCACCAAATTAGCTCCAATAATCAATAGCAAACGAAGAAACTTTTTTACAACTACTGCAGTAGCACTCGGAATACGATTCCTTTTAAACAAGTGGAACAACCGTCAATCTTCCTAATAATGTTGTTCCTGTGTTCTTTTACCTGACTCAGATACGAGCACATAGTATACTCGCTTTCAGCTCTAAATTAAAGCTACTGAATAAAACATAAAAGGGGCAATGTGACACACTTCTGTTATTCCGAACTTACGTACATGTAAACGGCTTAAAGGCTCAGGAAAGAACATTTGAGTAAAAGAATTATGTGGAAACGTAAGGAAATTGAACAGTAATGGAATTGCAAGTGAGTATTACTGCTGAGAAAAAATACGGTAATGCTGGCAAATGGCCGGGATAAAAAAGCAAGGACATATAGAATTCAAATACTTACAGAGATTCTGGAACCTTGATCTTGGAGAGCAATAGACTCTCGGCGACCCCCCTTATTGTTATGAGCGTGACCACCGATGTGCAGAAAATTGCCGACCTTGTTCATGACGCCACCGAGGGGTCCGTGATGAGCTGGCTGGTTTGCAAAGGATTTCACGGTTTGCGTCGATTTGGCTTTTTCTGCAGGAGGATGCATGCGACGATAATAAGCTCTCCATGCTCGTTGAATTATGACGGCAGCGTTCTGCTGAATCTTCCAGATCCGAGTAGATGAAATTATATCCAATAGCTTCCGAGTTGGAAACTGCTTCTGAAACTTTCGCTCCATTTGTTCTTGCAACTACACACAATTTGAATATCACCAAAACCGGAAAAATATTTTTCTTATCGAACATTATTAATACATTATAATTCTTCAGTAGATCAATCAGAAAATTTGGGGACGTACTTTGCGAAATTCTTCACTATCGTCTATTTGGCCAAGAACGTGCTTTACCAATGCGTGCAGAATGTCTAGACAATGAATTTTATTTCCTCTACAGATAGGCAAGTTGAAGGCAACAACGGCAACAACATTTGGTTTTGGTAGACCGAGCGGTGGATCTAAGCTTGAGAGAAATTCGGACAATTGCTCGAAACCAATAAACTGAGTTGCTTGTGGATCGTACCTGTGTAAAAACATAAAAAATTAGCAAATCATGACAATTATTTTTAATTTGCAAACTATATGAATAATTTTCTTACCTTGACCATCGGACATAGAACATTTCCAAATCATCTTCAACAATTCCAACCTCTTCTTCCCGATTTGCTTCCACGAAGTTTTCCAGAATGATGGCGATGTACATGTTTATAACGATAAGGTAACTGATGACAATATAAGATACCATGTACGCTACAGCCAGTCCTCTATTAGGGCATTCTGGTTCTTCTTCAAGCCCACATTTAATTTTACGATAGCTGCCACAAACTGTCGGAACTACAGTCAACGCGTCCAGCACGTCATTCCACCCGGCAGCTGTCATAAGTCTGTGAATATTTTTAGAAAAATCAATGAAAGAACTGACAGCATGACACATGATTACAATTGTCTTAAATTGTCAAAAGACAAGAAACAAGATAAGTGTGGAACTTACCGAAATAACATAAGCATACTGTTCATAAAGGTATCAAAGTTGAGCATTGCGTCGATAGAACCGTATTTGGGTGCTCTACCAAAAAGCGCCATGCCTAATATGGAATAGATGAACGTTATCAGTGCGAGAAGTGCTCCAATGTTAAACAGAGCTGGCAAAGACACCACCAAAGCAAACAGTAATTTCCTGATGCCTTTAGCAGCCTATGGAGAAAGCAATAAACAATTAATTGAATTAATTTCCATGCTATTATTCATGTTCACGCTCGCGAAAGTTTTTTTGGTTTGGTTAGTGTTAAGAGAATAGTAATTTGGCTCGCTATGTATTTACTTTGACAAGACGCAACACACGTCCTATGCGAAAGACTCGAACCACTCTGAGCATAGTTGGTGGAATGGGAAACTCCACAGTCAGATCACCCACCATAAGATCCACAATCGATGCGAGCACCAAAACAAAGTCAAAGACATTCCAGGGGATTGTAAAATAGAAAAAGCGAAGTCCTATAATCTTCACTATAGCCTCTGTAAAGAAAAATCCCAGCAACATGTAACTATTTGCATTTGCCCAGTCAAGTGGATTTTGTTACCTTCTTTTTAGCAGTATATATGGAAAATGTAAAATGAATACGTTTATATACCCAATGCATAAATAGTTGTAAAGAAAGAGTTAAAGCCAGCCAGAACATGAACAAGGATTTGTCGTTGGCCATAATGCTCAAAAGCCATCACCACCATATTTAAGAAAATCATGATGAATATTGCAATTTCGAATCTAGAAGAGAGAAAATTATACGGTAGCATCGTAAACTTGAGCAGTTATAGTTTTAGACGACAAGAATGTATTTGGAGAAAGGCTAATAGAGCGTGAGAGTCATATAGTACCTTCGTGACATAGCTATATCGTAGAATGGTGAGAGCAAGTTACTTGTCGGCCGTTTGATTACTTTACGAGGTTTTTTTCGTCCTAGTTTCTTCATTGCTGTGTAGTAATGACGCTGACTTGGTGTTAGAAGCACTTCCAGTAAATTTCCTTCATACTGCATTAAAATATTACAACACAAATATGTATGCCAAGCATCGTCAGATGTAATTTTCAAGTTTATGTCGTCGTAAATGCAATTGACAACGTGGGTGTCTTAAATAATAAGTTACCTTTTTCTTAAGCATATTGAAATTGTCTATGATAACACCGATGAATAGATTGAGCGTAAAAAATGCACCGAAAACGATGAAAATAACGAAAAATATGTAGTGATACATTTGGTGATCTCGAATTGGCTGTTTGTCAATATCGACTGAGTCAACGGCAAAGCTCATCAATTCCATCCATCCTTCGAACGTAGCCTGTGTCAAGTGAGACAGATTATTACACGGCTAATAAAATAAAATCTTACTGCAAGGAAATGATGAATGGTGAAAGTGAAAGTAAAATGAAAGTAACAGTTAAAAATGTAAAAAGATGCAAAATTTTCATTACTATTTGAAACAAAGATAAATATCCTTCTAAAACATTGTCAAAATTTGGACTGGAGTTGATCCATGAGTAATTGTAAGAGTCTGACTTGGAACAGCATTCTTGCCTAGTAGCAGCCTCCTGATGAAATGAAATGGAAAAATAAACGATCTTGATAGTATAAGGTTGTAGGCAGAGGCAATAAATTTTAAATCACGTCCTTTAAACAGTAAATAGGATTATAAGAGGACAAAGCATCTTACCGAAGGATCAACTATGTCTCCCTCTTGATCGACACACTTATAAAACTTTCCTTTGAAAAACTGAACACCCATGATAGAGAAGACAAGCCAAAACAGAAGACAGACAAGAAGCACGTTGAAAATCGACGGAATGGCATACATCAGAGCGTTTACCACAATCTAAATAAAATAAAAGGTAGGATGGAAATGCACTTGTATATTTCGGCAGTAGATAGCAATTCGGGTCTTACTGCAGCATCCATTCAGACAAATTAGGAATTTCCTGAGGATAAGTATAGGGAGTATTAGTATCTTACTTTCATTCCTTGCCATCTTGAAATTGCTCGCAGGGGACGCAAAGCTCGGAGAGTTCGCAAAGCTTTCAATGCAGCAAAATTCGAACGACTTGCGCTGCCTTGTCCGGACGGGTGTTCCAGTCGCAATAGTATGTCGAAATAAAGAGTAACGAGGCTTACCTAATAAAAAGGTTTTAATTGAAAACATAAAAAATAATTTCCTAAACTCTGGACGCTAAAATTGGAGCTTAAATCTCTTAACTTACAACTACAATGAAAGCATCAAGAATGGTCCAAGCGTTAGTAAAGTAGCCCCAAAGTCCAAGAGCGAACCACTTGAGAATCATTTCAATAATGAAAATGGCAGTAAAAACATTATTCATTATAAATAAAGCTTCTTTCAGTTGAGGATTATTGTCCAGATGAATATCTTCAAAACAGAGAGTAATGCTGGAGGCGAAGATTAACCCTAAAATGAGCCATTCGAACGCAGGATGCCCGACGATCTTTACCGCCCCGTGTCGGAGTTTATCCCATCTTGTCCAGTCCAGGGCCCGAAGTTTGTTGCAACAAAAACAATTGAGTTCCATACATTTCTTGGGAATGCAATCCCCAGCCTGAGTGATCCTTTCCGATCCTCCAGATGGGGGCGGCGTGGTCTATTTATTTCCCATTATTTTGTCAAACAACCCGTAAATCCAATATCGTGTGTCTAGTCTCATTTATAGTTACATTATTTCAAACATCAAATATCTTACTTCGTGAACAAGACCAAATGAACTATGTCTTTTTTGATCTTCATGGGGACCACCCATCAAACGAAAACTCCCTTGTCTTTTCGCCATTTTGAGCTCCGTTTGTTCAATCATTCTTTCCGCTATGGCTTTTCGATTTTTCATTATAACTTTCCTAGTGACCATCTGAAATCGAAGTTTAGCTGCCGATAACGTCTCCGTCTCCGTCTCCTCTGGTTGTGGTTCCTCCTCTTGTGCTTGTCCATCGATTGTTATTGTGACGGGCGGCTGAATGGGCTAAAAACAAAAATAAAATAAAATAATGGTCTATTGTGTCTCCGAAATTAGTTTTCCACTTCATTTACCCGAGAAAACTCCACCGTTAAAATTCAAATTAGATTCCCTGAAGAAGAGTGGTGTACGATAAACCACTAAAAGTAATAGTACCTTACTCACATTCAGTTTTCTTACAGGCTTAACTGACGCAGGTTCTGGAGGGGTTCCAGCCGCAGTCACTGTGACAGAAGGCATGAATTTCACAGTTGTGCCGGTGCCGACATTACTTGGCTGCGTCGGTGGAGTCTCTTTACTGCCTTCAGTTGTTGTCGAGTCCTCCGGATTTTTCTCTTTCTTCAACATCAGCATCCCCACAATCTTCTTTAAATTGTCTGTCTTTCCTGACGCTTCCATTTCTTTCTACAATTTTATACATTGCAATTTAACATTTTATTGTAGATTTCGTGGTTGCTTAGGTCGGTATGCTAAAAGGGAATTCTACACAGATATCTACATTTACAACTTCTCTTGCAAATACCTCCTTAATAAATACCTCTAGTCTTACTGCAACTATTCTACAGTATATCAACACTTTACTAATAAATATTAGCATTGCACTTATAATGCATTAACGCAGTAGCATTTAGCATTTGCTAAAACTCTTCAGGCTGCTAGTTTTGAGTTCAAGCAATGAATTTTAATTTCCGCCCGAATCGATGATAAAAGAATAATTAAATTCCAAATGAATTGCCATAAATTCATTTCCAGTTCAAAGTGTATTGTGGTATAATTAGGTTGGAAGGGTATAGCGCAGGTAGATGGAAGTCTCTATGCACAGCTAGTAGAAAATTAGTAGTCAGAAAACTTACATCTCGTTGTGCCTTCAGCTCTTCCGTGTTAAAACTATTGAGTAGGAGAGCGAGAAAGAGGTTCAGCACAATGAAGTTTCCAACAATCAGAGTTGGAAGGTAAATGAGAAAGCATTTGTACTGCAAAAAGACAACATAACACATTATACAACATTTTAATCCTGTTAGCACTAGATATTATTGAGCAGAACACTGCGGTTGAACATTACTAGATCATGGCGTTAAGCACATAATATACAAAAACATAGTAGAGAGAGAGAATACACTAAATTCATGGTGATAAAATGGACTGTAGGGTTGACTGGGCCCGCTGGCCACTAAACAAACATTAATGTGTCTAGGTAGTATAAAGGTGATTTTTAAGTCCTCTAAAGCATTCACATAAAAACTTTTATCACACACAGAGAAAGCAGAATCTATATTCGCTCCGTAGAACCTGTAGGTATATTACACAGTATAATATTTTGTTGTAAAAGGATGCGATGGTTGGGGAAACAAGGCATTAGGCATGGTAGTAGCATTATGTCATGTTAGTTCATATCTCTACAGTCATTCGCTCGTGGGTAGCTGTGGATGCCAACGTGGTAGCTGTTGGTGCGAACACGCAGTAGAGATATGTTTAGCAAATCAATTATTTTCTCTGGGAATGGCACCATGCTGACAGCCAAGCCGAATGCCAGATTATGAAAGAATTAAAATAGGTTTACACCACACCAGCTCTCGCACAGAGGGAATGAAGAGCAAATTGTAAAATATGAGTCTAAAAGTCAGGAGGGCAAACAAGGAGACCAAACCACCCAACCCAACTAGTTCACAACTTAGTGACCAAAATTAATAACAGAACAGAGACACAGAAAAGCAACCACCGGGACTTCTGCATTTTGCTTCCCAGTCTAGAACTTTCAATTTGCTTTATAAGGAAAGGACTATTTGCCACGCCATTTTGTACGTCTCTCATAACCCTCTGTCCCCGCACACAACGAATGTTTCCATTTACTTTCAAATTATACTTTCACCTCAGCCGTTATAAACGCATTCCCCACTGTATCTCTCTGTGTAGGGTCCCTATATATGATAAAGGTGTCTAGATAGTCTCTGGGATACACCGCAGTCACAATAATAATCAGGAGCCGGTATTAAAATACACAGACTACAATTGATGACAATGTGTGCAGAGTATATTACAGACCAGGGTATATTTCCATTATATGTAGGCGGTGAAAGGTGAAATAGAGTGGAAATGTATAATAAATATTTGGTTGTGTATATAAATACAAATGACTTTACAACTTACCTCTGTGTTCGTTGCCTTTTGGGCTGTCAAGCATTCCCACAGAGGTTCTATCCATTCTCCGCAAAGAATCCGGAAAACCATCATGAAGGCATACCAAAAGTTTTTGAAACTCCATCTGCAAGAACAACAGATCAAGTCATGAGTAAATAACCTGAAAAACTCTAGGGTAGCACAAAGTAACAGAAAAATTATGTTATGTGCATGTACATGTAATAGACTATGAAGACAGGGAAAGTCAGGGAAAGAACGAAACAGTTTAGTTTCGGTGGCAAGGGGAAGTGAAATAGTGAAAGTCTTAAGTTATCCGAGACAATGAATAAGTGGTTTGTTGTTGAAGAGTTCCCCGTGAGATTTGTTCCATATATTTCTTATTTTATTACATTGTCATTGGACTTGTGCGGAGGAAAGCACACTAAGACTAACCTTGGGAAATTGGCTTTGTTTTCTACTGCATCGAAAGCAGCTGGTGTATACTCTCCGCCAAGAACTTGCATGCCCATCACAGCAAAGATGTAGATGACAATGAGGAGCACAAGTGTCAAGTTCCCCAACGCACCAAAAGTCGAGAAGATTATATTGAGCAAGACTTTCATCGTGATCCAGCTTTGTGCCAACTTAAATACTCTCAACTGAAAATAAACAAAACATTCTTTCACTAAGACAAACTTCCATTTGCGCCTTCTAAGAATTTGGGACAACATGGGTGGTCTGTCAACGCGACAAACAGTTCCGGGTCTGTGTTTGACCCTTTTTCTCATCTCTCTCTAGTAGTAACTGCCCCTGTGAGAATTTCTGGAACTGCACCGAAACTGAGTCCGAACATGATTTCCAATATATTAAATGTATTGCCAGTATAATAAAATGCAAACTTACAAGTCTCATGCCCCGAATCACACTAAGGTTGAGAAAAGTTTCGATGATAATGTCCATATAACTAATACCGACAATGAAAATGTCGAAAATATTCCAGCCCACGGCGAAAAACTCTTTTTGGAGAGCCAACAGTTTGATGATACATTCTGCGGTAAATATCGCCATGAAAAACTGTATAAATCAAAATGAGAATTAATTGAAAAGTATAAAAACTCGTAAAGGAGAAAGGATACCGTCTATTAAATATTCTGGCTCGTCAACAAGAGAAAATTGGAAAACAAATGTAAATGCATAGCACACAGAACGATGATGTTAACTGAACGCTGCTGGATATGCAAGCAAGTACGAAAAATATCGATTTTCATTTCACTCACATTATTTCCGCCTTCCAAGATATTTTTCATTTCCTCTGATTGACCATGATGTTCCATAGCTAGGAGAATTGTATTGCAGACGATGCAGATGGTGATGAAGGCTTCAAACATGCAGTGGTTCACAATCGGTTTCAATTTCGTCTTCAGAAGCAAAGCAAATTGTCTAAAATATCTTGCTGTACGCCGCTGTCTTGTATTTGCTACCGGGTATGTGTCATTTTTTTCATGTTCTGTAAATTGAAAACAATTTTAGAAGCCTTTATATCTTTGGACTTGCTGACTCAACCGAAAATTTCACATTTACTGCATTGGGAAGATAAATGATGTATTATTTTCTGTAGACTATTTCATTCAACCGACATTATGCAAATAGTGTTAATAATACACTTTAGTTTGGAATAACGCTCACAAAGATCCAACTGCCTTTGGCTACACCCAAATTACACGAATTAAACAGGTGCTTAGAATTGGAGGCACAGGCTAATTGAACTTCAATTTGGACAGACACATATAAAAGATATACCTATGAATCGGCTGCTTATGGACGGTGAGTCTCCTTCACAAGTGTCGTCTTCAAACTCTGAATCCTATAGAAATTCAATAATTTTACCATTAGGTTTCATATTACTTTTTGGCTTAAGTACCGCTCTGCGTGCAGTCATCATTCCCACCAGAGTAATTTCCGATTAAACAGTCGATTTAAATTATAACTTACATCATCATTCGGAGAGTTCAGGGAGCTTGGAGGCTGTTTTAGTGCTGGTGGCGAATCCATTGAAATTTCAATCACAACATCATCTACTAATCCCAAAATACAATACTCCATTAATATCTAATGTATTTATTACATGTTACGGATGCACAATGAAATTATGGCAATTTGTTCGTTTGTTTGCGATGACATGTTGACAAATGAAATAATTTATTGATTGCATGCAACCAATATGAGATTTGATACCTTTGTCACTCGCTGATTTCTTACGGTGGTGCTTGGAATCTCCACTTTCACAATTCGGGTCGAATTCGAATTTGGCTATCTCACCTTCTAAAGATAATCGCCGCCCCAGCATTCCCAAAATGGCGTCCCCAAACCTTGAAGACTTGGCATTCGGATCGTTTGGAAGCGTTTGAAACTCTTGCGGGTCTGTAGCTAAGTAGAATCGATTTCCCTCAGTATCTGATTTAATTAATGCATTCACTCGAACACCCCCACTACCAACACTTCCCCTGTCTTTTTTCTTGCTTTTTCCACCTTTGCCTTTACTTCCTTTTTTCCCTTTTTTATCCTTTGTCTTCTTCGCACCTTCAATGCTTCCTCGAGTGCCCCCATTCCCATCTTGATCGCCGTTCGCACTCACATCACCTAACATTTCTTCACAAACACTTCCCGTCGCACTTTTCACATTTGGAGTGCCTACTCCAGTATTTGTACCCGTTCCAGTCACATCACCTTCTTTATTCTTAACGACTTGAGTTTTTCGCCTTATCGCACGTCTAGGCTTTCGTTTGGCCAGTGAAGAATTTCGAAGAGCTTTCGCTACAAGCTCTCTTTCCGACGGAGTTCTTTTCCGATACGTTGTCATCACCTGCAAATTCAATTTATTCGGATCGTCGAAACTAAAGGTGGAGGCTGAGCGATGGAGAGACAGCTTTTGGTGTTTCGTCATAGCACCCTGTGAAAGTATCCCAAAGCATTATTAACCACTGACCTCGTTCTTCCATGTCCAAGAAAGAACATCGCTAACAATTTTAAACGTAGACTATACATCCTATTACAACACAATCCATTAGTTCCATGACTCATGATGATCATTGTGTCTGTCTGCTCTAAAATAAAAATCCTGCTTCCATTAAGTCAACAAATATTAACTATAGCCTCACTATTAAACCGTACAAGCTACGAAGATGCACGTTTTGATTTGATTACAAGAATATTTCACTCACCTGTCCAGTACTATGCGCTTCGGCCTCATAACTCATCGCCACGACAGCCAACATCAAATTTAGAAGATAAAACGAACCAAGGAAAACAACCATAAGGAAGAAAAGAATGCTCCACGGACCCGACGTGGAGAGCACCTGTTCAATTTCAACCACCATTACACAATATTATTAGATACATCATCAATACTAAATTCACTCAATCTTTCTTCTCCCCTTTTTCATACCGCAATATTTGTAACACCACGATACGATCAGCCTTACTCTAGGTAGCTAACATATTACTTATTGATTTGCAGATATTATTAGGTCCTCACCGAAGAACATCAATCTCAAGATCAAGGCTTCGAAAAAATAAAACTACCATTCGGTTTTCCTCCCATTACAATTACACCATCTACAACACCCGCTATCCCATGGATCAACGATCGACCACCACCATCAGCTGGCAGTATGGTGCACTGAGAGAGCGCCGCGGTGTTGCTGAATCTCATCCTGGTAGGCATCCCGGGAAAGTTACCACGTGAGTGGGGAAGTAGAAAGAGGAAAGATAGACATCGTAAGGTAAAAGCCCGAACAATTCAACTGCTCGTCATTTATCGTACACAAAGGTTTTGGACGGTTGGTTCATTACGGCACAGTTGATGGTAGTCTGGTCTAAAATCAAGAAACAGGATAAATGACCGAAGGAAAGGAGTGAAAGCCTAGGAGGAGACAAAACAGAACGCTTGTTGTTGTAGTATTAGCTTCTTCTGTTACAAACAGTCTGATCTTGTTGAAACGTTGCGTGCCTTCAGTGTTTGGTTCACTTCAGTTTCGTTCGCTTTTCAAGCACATTAGTCTCTTGTGTTATGTTGTTTTGTGTTGTGTAATTTAATGTTTGGAATAGGAAAGGTTGGGCGGACAGACTTGCTAAAGAACTCTCGTGAATGAGAGAATGGTATAGACAAGCCAAGGCAAACCAAACCAGAAACTAACAATAAGCAGCACACATCCGCATCAAATGTTTTTCTGTGTGGGTCACTCTCATAGTACTCCCTTTTACTTTGTTCATAGCCATAACTTTACTTCTAACTGTGTAATAGTAGCACTATAACAGATTACTGCTTTAATACACTAAACATACCGGGCATTGTATTCTGGAACAGAATGGAACAGAGTAGGAGTAACCAGGACGAAGAGAAACGAGCCAGTTTAAGCATTAAGCGCAAACAGAAAGACAGCAAAGGGAATTTTCGGAACAGGGTGCATTGTGTTCCTCACTCTCTCTCTCTGTATGCGTTGTGTCTTTTGTGTAAACAGGAGACCTTTTTGTCAAGTTAACCATCGGAGGAGTAGAAGACTTGGACTGGTGTTCCGATGTACTACAAAAGTACAAGTACTACAACTATAAGCAATTTCGTGGTAGCAAAACTGCATTGTAAACGAGGATGGCTTGGGGTATACTAATTTTACGTAGTGTGTGTGTTTGTTGTGGTATCTGGTGAATATTATTGTAGCATTTATACATACAGCTATTATGTATACGATAATATTGTGTGTATTGCTGCTATTATGACAGGTTGATATATGAGGAAGGATGTCGGGGATGGTTCATGACATATATGGCGACATCGGCATTTCCTGATGTTTTCTGTAATTCTACTACAGGCCGAGATGCCTAAGTAGATACTCTATGCCCTAATATTTTATTATGGTAATGCTCTTTGGCTGATGCTAATAAAATTTTAACACAGTAGCATGTCAAAAAAGAATATATTTACAGCATTAAAAGATCGTTTGCCGCATAAAACGCTGGAATAATTTCAAAAAAGTTACTGCAATATTTGCTACGATGGTTGATTTGACAGTTGAAAAACAGCCGTCGCATTTACAAAAGATATGGGCTACTGCTAAAGTGAGTTTGGATGTATTCACGTAGTAGTACTGGCAGAGTCTCTGTCTCTTTTCATAATATATCAGTATTTTCCGTATAGAGAGAGAGACTGAGCTGAGCAATACTCCCGAAACGTTTCTGGTATTCAGTTTGCGATGGACATTACTCACGTGGCTTTTCTTCCCGTACTACTACTACTACTACTCGAGAAAACAGATTGACTTGCGTGCATCCGAACGTCTCTACAATATGCATTTCTCATTTGTTCCTTTTCCTTTGGTTTATTTTCCTACTCGGGATTTTTAGACTGACTGTGCCTTCACCCTCACTTCCTTTCTCTCTCAGTATATTACCAAGTTACAAAAGTACACACAGCGCAATCTGAATTCTCAATCTCACCCACTCCACTCACATCACACCTAACTAAGCTAAAGTAAAGAAAGGAACTCAAACCGCAACCTTTTCCTTTCTTGAGTTACAATAATCCACTGGCAAGACATTCCTTTGCGGGTATTAATAAAAAGGCGTGATCCTCTAGTACTTATTACACAGGCAACACAGTGCACACTTCTGAACTCCCGTAGATATATGTACGTAATGTTTCATGGAATCTTATACACAGTCCCACAAAATTTCTCCTCCTTTCTTTTTGCAGAAAAGAGAAGAAAATTTTCTATTTTTGTCTGTGTGCTTACGGATTTTCTTACAGCTCACGTAGTTGGCACTTGACTAGTTTTCTTCGGAATGGCAGTAAGTAGTGGCAGTAACTTACGTACGAGTAGGAACTACCAACCTCTCCATACGTAAATGTAACCAACCATCTAACAATAAACTAAAAGGCTGAAATGGGAAGATAAGATTGAATGAGTATATGTACGTAAAGTAGTATAAAAATGTACATGCACACCCAAAGAAAAAGACTGCACTATAAATGAACTACAGTCACAATCCCGTTCATTGAATTAAGTTTGGCTCACCAAATCGTAGATCCTCTCCCAAAAGTCAAGAGTAATGAGCTGAAAGGTGGTGAGCATGGATTGGAAGAAGTTGTCAAAACTGGTCCAGCCATCATCAGGGTTATCTCCCATACCACCGAGACAGACGAAACCCAAAGGACAGGTCCTGTCAAAGTAATTCAATTCAATTCATCAAAACTGGCAACGCTGACAACCCAACAGAATAATTAGCGTCCCATGCTTTACTTTCACTTCCATCTCCGCTTCCACCGATTCTCACTAACATTTAGCACAACTGCACCATAATTCAATTCCACCATTTAAATGTCAGTCACCATCACTGCGCTTCTGCTTTGTTCAGTAATAATATTCCAAATACCACCAAAAATACCGCGAGACTACCTCAAAATTCGTCCAAAATCCAGAGATACAACAATTGTACACGGTTACCCACGTTGAAAATCGTGTACATATATTAGGCATTTATACAACCACAACAACATAATACCGTATATGTCCTGTATACCTGTACACATAGTAGTAGAGGCGAGTGTGTTTCATGTATGTAACAAGTAAGCAAAAGTTAAGCCATAATACTTTCTCCCTTTATCTTTGTTGTCCTGCTGTACTCTTTTTCCGCATCTTCTTTAACCATATCGACCTATTCCACGTGTTGAATCTCTTCTGATTGCATGAGTCTGAAAAGTCTCAAATTGTAATTGGGAGCAGAGTGCTTTCGTTTCGTTCCGTTGAGCTCAAGTGAACGCAATGCAATGTACCACACCGCTGGTAGTGCATACATACATGCAACCAGACCACACAAGGTATAAGCCAAGCACAAGAACCGAAATAACCGAATGTACCATTACTTTCGTATATATTACATCATGCTATGGTGGTGGAGCGGTGTGGTTCATAGTCTGGTGAATGTAGACTAGACGCTGTCAACTCAACCTAAGCCGAAGCAAGGCAAGGCTTCATTCTTTATAATATTTTCCAGCTTCGCTTTCGGCAAACATAAGTGTCTCACTCAACGTACTCATATTTCTATCCCTGTACTTCATTCAAGCGCTGCCAGACTATAATAGTGTCGTAGTACAACTGCACTGGTACTACTACACTTATTCGCGTATGGGAGTCAATGGCACAGCAGTACAATGTACACAACATAAAGGCACATACATAGAGACTATACGTGTCACGTAAGATCAACATTTATCATAAGTAACTCCGCAGAAACTACACAGGGGCCATAAGACAGGGAATGAGATGGTCGTATTATCAGAATTGTTTGTAGTGTCTTTCAACACTCCGCAGTATGTAGTCTGGTCGTCCTTTGAAGCAATATTTTTCCTTTACTGTTCTCTGTTCTTTAAAATCGTGTGTGTGTGTGGGGCTGTGTAGGTAGCTATGTGTAATATACCCATGTCGTAGGTATACGTAGTCAACTTCTTGTGAGATCTGTAATAACTCTGTAGAACTAAACTACTTACGACCAATTTATGAGTTGTTCCTGGAGGACTACTCTTTCTTTCCATTTGTCCTTCGTTCCTCCCATTATTTGTCTTTTCTATTCAACTTACGATGAGACGAATGAATTTCCTAAGTTTATTTCCATACTAGTATTGCATAATACATACATCATAGAAATCTCTCTTTTACAAATACAACATTACTGGAAGAAAAACTTCAAGACAAAAAGCAATACAATCTTGAATAGGTATTATAAACCCACCTACACACGTGGATTACAACTTTCCAGCAAGATGCGTTATTGTGTATCTGTATTTGTTGAAAACTTTATTGCGATTGCTATATCGGTCCTTACAAAGCAGGGAAAACTCTTGAATGACGAATGAGTTTACATCAGATACAATTCTCTCAGGGCATTTAATGTGGGATGATACAAATAAATAAGACAGAATTCCCATCACATGTTGTTCCATGCAACATTATACTCTAAAATTACAGACGCTGGCACAAAAGTATAAAAACTACAACGAATAATGTTTTGCTTATACTAATAATGCTTTCTGTTACACACGTTAGAGCATCCTCTTGATACTCCCAATGCCTTATTTTTCATACTTCCACTACCAGTTCTAGACTATACAACTAGAACTATTACAATGTTCCATTACAGAAGAAACGATAACGAACGCGACCCGGCTGTTTATTCGTTGCCGTCGCGTCTCCTTCTTCTTTCGGAAAATAATGGGGTATATATACCGTAGAAAGTATGTTGTTGAGAAAGTACTTACTCAATGTACAATAGATTTACATATATTCCACCATGTATGTCATAAATGAAAAAGGCTCTTGTATAGCAAATATCCATAGTACAATATGTAAAAGAACCACATACTGTGCACACACACACACATGAGAAAATGGGCAATTTTATTGCATCTTTATAAGTATTTATATGCATATACTTCCAAAGCTGCCCTTATTTACAATGGGCTCGGCTTGGCTGAGCTAATGGTTTAAAACTACATACAGAACAAGAAGGACATTCAGAGCAGTTACATTCTCATACATAATAATAGCAATAATAATGATGGTAACAGTAAGTGTAGTATTAAATGATGTTTATTCGAATCTATATACTAGGAGTACTATTCATATGTATTATGTAGTACTTCTCGTACGTTCATGCAGACCACGTACATATTTGTTGAGTAAGCACACTCCTATGTTATTACAATATTCCACTCGTACATAGTACTGCTGGTACATTATGCAATGCAACACAACACACACAAGGCCGAGAATGAAGTAGAAAGAGTAGGCACACAGTACAAGGAATAAAAGAGCACGAAGAAATACGCAGAGAGAATAGTGGAGAATTATTTGCTTACACAGACAGCATGACTCGTCCCAGGAAGTGAAATGAATATAAAGAATGGGAAAGCAAAATCTCAGTACAACTAAAGAGAAGAGAAAGTAGCCGCGATGCAGTTAGTAGTTTATACTTCTTCCAGTGATTCGATAGTCGACATTTGATGTATGCCTTGGAATATGTATATGACTTGCTCAACTCAAGTACTGGAGGATCTATGTGAGTTCTCTACGCAAATGGCTTCAAATGTTGCTCAAACTTACAGTTACATATCCATACAGTCTACTCTGACACTTTATTCCCTGCATAACACATTCGCCTTGAATATGATAGGCCTTATGCCTTCATTGCTTCGTGTATTGTATTCCTCTCTCAACTAGCTTTCTCCTTCTTTCTCTCTCTTTCTCTATCTAAATATGCTGGGGGCTAAGAAAAACACAAAGTACTTTAAGGGAAAGAGTAGTCTGAAGAAACATTCCGGAGTAACTTTGTTTTTCATCTTTTTCAAATGCTTTCATGTCTGTTTTCAGTTTCAAATGCATTCATGTATTTACAGGGTCTTAATTAAGTGGGCAGAATACTTTTGATGTGAAATATCTCATCTCACCGAGAAAACGTGAAGAAATCCTATCCGTGTCTAAATAAACTGAAAACGGATAATTGATGTTTATTTTTAACCATTCATTTCTCAGTTTAGGTACTATTGTAAGAATTAGAAAATAATATGCACTGAGCAAAAACAACGCATGTGTCATGTTAATAGTTTCTACCAACAAATTGTTTTGAAGTATTCTTTTAGGTTGGTATAAATTATTTATTGCAATGTCGAAAACAGGAAAATAACGGCATATATTTAGTGTTTAGTTGTAATTAAAACTTGCTAATATTTCTGGTGCCGGTTGAAATTGTGTAATGCTATAGCTCAGCAATCTCCAGCATACATAACATAATTAGTATATTTACATACTTGTTAGTTGAAATAGGTTTTGTATTTCCGTACAGTAAAATGTAATTTTTTGTGCAAACAATTTTGTGCTAATGATAGTGAATAGTAATGGACCTAGTATCTAGTAAACTATAGTAAAAGTATACGCACACTAGTCACAGAATCCCATCTTTTTGAATCCATTCTAACATTGATTTACTAAATATGATTACTCATCATGTACTCAGTAGCAGGGGAAATGCGAATAGGCAACATTTATACAGATTGACGAAGTAAATTAATGTCAAATGTAAAACAATGCAATAAATTATATCAATAACTATAACTATCAACACAAATTGGCATTTTAAAATGGAATAAAAATTAAGTGGAAAATAAGGTGATAGAAAAGGGCAAAAGGGCAAACGCGGCAAACATTTAGTACTTATGTTGTTATATGGGTTTGACTGAAATATTTCATGCAATATTAAATTCGCAACAAGTATATTAATCTTAATTGCACATCATACGATACGAACTTGACTGTATACCATTTCAAAGCTACTATCGATAATAATTTTACTAGGTACTAGACAGAGTACTGAACTTTCATATTTATAAGATCTAAGCTGTACACGTCTACAAACATGTTTAAATATTTTCGTAAATATTTTTAAGCAGTAAACAGTAAACAGAGGAAGCACGTGCGCATAAGTGGAAGCACAATTTGCACAATGTGATGCGGTTTGTAACGTTGACGGTAAATGCACATACACGAATCTTTATTATAAAGTGCATGATATTGCGACTCGGTTGAAATTAAGATACAAATTATAGACATGGCATGGACTACAATTACATGCAGGTACTTGAAAGGCGTTTGTCATTCGAAATCACATTTCTACGAACATTCGAAGCCCATTACGGCCAAAATGGAGTTCCTTACTTCTACCGGATACAATGGTTACGGTAAAGTACTCGCTCACCTCTAAACAACTTCATGACTTGGTGTAATAATGGCTCTGAGCAATCATTCTGTATATTCCAGTCTGGTTTTCTTTATATCAGTTGATTTGCTGCAATCTACACCCCTTTAGGTCAAATCGACTCAAATTTGTTATAAAGCTGGTTTATCTAATTTATCAAAACGACTACCTATTACTTTTATACCCTCATAATCATTTACCCTTATACGTATATCACAGACAATCCAAAAAACGTGTGGAATTGAATGTTGACTGTTAAGTTTTTATGACTCGGTCGTAAAACCCGAATTCATAATACTTTTCACGTATTGTGGAAGGTATGAGGGAAATAGCGTGGTGTCGTATGCCATATAAGCTGTATTTACTACCTACACAGGTCTACACGGTATACACCAGTCTCACTTTCAGATATAAATAATTTTCGTCACAAGGAGGAAGTAAAGGAGGCCACCACAACTTAGTTATTGAGATTGTGATTAGCAACGAGTCCATAACAGGCAATAACTAAACAACATTCTTAACCTAAGCTCTGATTAGCTCATACACCACACCAGTACAGTCAATGAACGATCTGGCCAAACAGCCAAAATACTTTTGTCGTCCACCCACTCACAAGTACAAGCCACGCATTCATTCCATTTCCCTAATCCAAATAAAGTAACAAACTAAATCCAAATGAAAGTTTGCCTTTCACATGCATAGCACACTTTACTAAAATAGAAAATGTTACAGCTACGGCTACAGCGTCTCTTGTGTCAGAAAATATACACAAAACCGCACGAAATAATATTATGGGTAATAAAATCGCTTAATAGGAAATCCAGATCTGTTTGGATTGCAATCAATCTCATGGCTTTCGTTTGTCACGTCTGCAACTGTTGTTATAACTCATACATAGTACAATACGAATACCTATACGATTTCGTCTACGCCTTCGATTTGCATGTCTTCCTTGAATTAGTTACAGTTAGGAATATACATACGACCTACTAAGAGCTGTAAAATATAAGTAAATATCAGTTAGTGCATACATTTAGTAAACGCACGCCTTCATGGTTATTTACTTATATAAATTATTTAAGCATCCACTTCAGTGGTGTGCATGCATAGTGGTGCTATAGCATACAATACTGATATATTATACATGCACACAGAGAGTGCATGGAATTATAAAGGGAAATAATTATGATCGTTGTATTCTTTGCCCGCGGAACAGTAGGCATAAATACAAAAGGACATGCAAATTCGGAGGATGACTTGGTTGAGACATTGGGAATTTGATTAATGGAAGAGATTATGCGGGTTGCTTTAGCTGGTTTGGTGAAAGCTAATTCATGGTGTCTAGCCTTACTAATCGCAACGTTAGCACAACTGATACTCTCTGAAACTATTCACACACTCAGTTTAGCACGAAGACAGACACAGAGAGAAAGAGAGTTAGAGAGTACACAATTTACTATATGGCTAAGTAGGTACTTACTTACTTTCTCTGTTTCTATTCCAACGTGGCTGTTTCTAAGTGTAATGCACTGCAAGCCCATGCAGTCATAGTGGTTTCGTTCCGTTTCATGACTAACAATAGGAAAGCAAAGCAAGCGCAATGACATTATACAGACCATAAAATTATAACAGTAGCAAAGCAAACTGTGTAAACCAAAGCCACCATTTAATGCATGCAAGAGTCAAAAGCCCCACAATACTGATAAAGTTTAATTCTAACAATACCGCATAAAGCACTACTGACATATAAGGTTAAATCTCGTATGTACATTGATAATGAAGTAGACCTTGTATAAATACACGCATCCCTGATATTTACATGCATACCTAAGCAGAATCAGCACCACAAACCGCTATGCACTCTGTGTGTTTTCAGGGAATATCTCTGCGCTAATGCTAAAGAGGCAAAGCTCTGGCTGTATCCGATTCTATTCAAATCAGCTTCATTCCAACTTCCCACAATGACCATTTGACAAATCCGGGAATTCATACAATTTACCACAGGCAGCATCACCATTTCATTAATGATAATGACTTGCTAATATTATTTCAGAATCCAATTAATCGAAAATTTTACTGACTTTAGTCAACATAATTTATTAATCTGTGCCTACAGGGTAGCTTTATATTTGTGGTTTTAGGCTTCACACTTTCTAAACCATAATTTCACTATCCAATACAGCCGGGAGGGAATCATGGTTTTATTTGCACAGAGTTGAACGTACTTTTTTGAAATTTATTTATGTATGGATGACCCACATGTTTTATTTCCACGAATCTGTTTTTTCAATGCAATTGCATTTTTTACCATAATTCATAAATAATAAGTTGGCAAACGTATAGCGTTTTTTGGCCCACTGTGTGTATAAATAGAGGAGAAAGTACCCCAAACAACTTTAGGCATATTTTAGGTTAAAGCTGACATATGACAAGGTTATTATTTAAGTCGGTTCTACACTTCCGATTGTCTTCCGAGAAATAATAGCTTATTGTAAATATCATTATGGTATTTTAGTGTCATTTATATTGTGACGATAGATATCCTTTATGAATGTTTTACAGTGTTCTATTGTGCTTGGACGGGTTTCCAACTCCGAATGACATAGGTATCTATTACTGCTCACAATTATTTCCCGAATGACTCTTTAACTAGCGACTAGCATTCATCCTTCTATTGCACACCGAACAAAAGCAGACAATGTACAAAGTCATTACTATCCTAAACTTTCTCAGACAATTACTCTTTATACTTCAGCTGGAAACGACATTACTACTTTTAGCCAACTTTATTCCACTTAAAGACCTTCGTTCGACTCTATCTCTAAACATGGTCATTTAGTCTTAATTCGTATTTTTAAAACAATTTCACATCGATTATTTAATAGTTGACTAACTTTACTGCACTTTTATCGATCAATCCTTATTAAAAGTTAAAAATAACCGTCTACAGCGTAAACACGTAAACGAAAGCCATTAGGCAGTTTGAAACGGTAATGTTTGCGTTTTTACAGCAAGGTTACACCACAACATCATTTTAACTGTAATTCCGAGAGACGAAATTGTGTCTGTGTAGCTAAAATTGCGTAGTTCATTGTAGATAAAGAGAAATTAGAGCATCAATCTTTTGAAGCCCCAGATAATACATATAGCTCCGCTCCATTACGAAATACAAATTTTGCTATTTCATTTTCAGTTACGAGGTTTCTGCAAGAGTTCTTATCTTTTATTTTAAAAATCCATAAAAGCAGCAGCACACACTCAACTCTGTGAAGAATGAATAGAAGCCCTAGTGTTTATTTAATATGCGAACCCACTACAACCAGCAGCGTTATCTCCGCTTTATATATGATACACTTTCCATTTTACACGATTTATAGGTTACTAGTGGGTTACTGCGTTTTTCATAGAGAAAGCATGAAATTAGATCGCTGTCTTGTCCTCTCTTAAATAAAAACTGCATGCAGTCTGAAAATTGAATCAGTTCCTACAGCATGTTTTCATTTCATTTTTGAGGCTTCAGGCCCTTTAAGCACTTCAATGGTATAATATATTTAACCACACAATGAAAAGAATATTAGTAGTTACAAAATGCTCTTCTTCCTTAACATTTGCGACTATTTCTAAGGAAATGACACGTAGCATAGCTATAGTACTAACACGAACATGGAGTTGTATATGTGGTATAGTATAATACGGTGGTGCGCAGAATATTATTACAACAAATTGCAGCGTTAGAGTAACCAACATATAATTTGAATCAGATTTAAGTTAAAACAGACAGTCAGACAGACTGCCATCAATTACATTGTTAAGACAGATCACATTAAGTTAGGGTATTTGTACTTCTGCCGCAGTAACTGAACAAATATAAATCTGAGAGATAAAATAATTGACTTACCTCATACTCGAGTCGTTTCCACATGGCATAGGCTCTTCTTTCGGAAAGGAAGGATCCCTCGGTGCCCAGTTTTCAGGATTGTGCACCCAACTAAATCACACAAAACTCTTTTATTTACGTTAAGAAAATGCAAATTAGAATCCATTATAGGTACGTAGAAATAAACATCCATTTAATCACAGAGTCATAAATATATGCATTATTTTTCATTATAGCTTTTGTAATTTCTCTATACAGATGTATAAAATAATTCCCGTTTGGAAATAGCGAATCAGTTGATAAGGGAAGTGGTAGTTGCATTCATCGTAGAAATATAATATCCTCGCGTTAAATGATTTCGTTATTCAAAGACTTTATTGCAGATCACAGTAAAATGTGTAACTAGTATGGCTAATGCAAATCCTGGAAAAGTACGGGTGTGTATACCTCCAGTTCATTTGATGATACATATTTATGTCTGCATAATACTTAAGCACATTACTAAGCCTCTTCTTCGTGTACTAAAATATTAGTTTACGGTTCACATTAGAACTGCAGTAAATAAACGGAAGGGAAGGCTAGCTAAGTACCCAAATCCAACATCGATAATAATAATTATTCCTGGTTTTCCCTCAGGGGCTGCACAATATCTACAGTCTAGAGAGTCACATAATGTAACGCAACGCTACTCATGGAAGAAAGCAGCAATAGAAAAACATTTTATTATAATACACAACAAAAGGAATATCTTTCTTTCTGTTTATTTTATGCAGTGCTATCGTTCCTTCCTTCCTCTACTACACGTTCAACATAATACAGACGAGAGTTACTACTCCACGACTTACTACCTGCTGGCTCTTAAAACTAATAGTAGTAAATTCATTTTTGTTGTTTAGTCCCCTTTCTCTGGTTTGACCCAATTTAAAATTCGCGTGTAGTCGGAATAGACACGCACGTAGTTCAGGGCTACTTTACTTTAGTTTACTTGGCTAAATCAATTTTGCATGGCATGGTTTGCTCCTGCTCTTGTTATTCTGTACCTTTTTATAATACATTGTGCTGTAACTGTTCCTATAGATGTGTATAGAGCTATACTACGCCAACTACACCTTTCTTGTGTATACAACACATACAAAGTCAACCAAACCAGACTTAGCCACATAACCAATCTACCACCACTGCTGCTGCTACTGCTACTACCACTCTCTCTTCGACTTTCCTTTTTGCTGCTCTGTTTCTACTATCCCTTCTCTCGTCATTACTTTCCCATTCCCATGCTTTTCTTTATCTTACTTTTTAGTCTCACTCAAGTCGTACTGGCTGGTAGAGCATTCCATATATTTACCATTGCAAACTACAATATCAGCAGAAGGAGGAAGGATGGTCAATACTAAATACAGCCGTCTACTCCATGCTACCTAAGAGTAGTCCAGCAGAGCAGCAGTCGGTTAAATCGTACCGTGTGTGAATGCGATCGGTACTACTCTGGTCTCGGTATTCGTGTGAATAAAATACAACGGTTAAATACGCTGGATATCTACTAATGCTGCATGAAATAAAAGGAATGAGTCTTTAAACGAGCACAGAACCGAGACCATTACTCGGTTCGTTTACTCTGAGCAAAGCTGTTGCTTTCTTGGCATGGAAGCGAACAGTCGCTAATAATAATGTTCTTGAGTAACAAAGGTGAGTTTCTACTAACTGTGGCTATATGTATGTACATGTGTTGGCTTTATGTTTTATATATGAAATAGAAACATCTCACTGAATTTCGTGTAGAGCCTCTCAGTTTGAAGGTAAAAGTAAAGTACGTACGTGCGGTGAGAGGCTCAAGTTTCAAGTTAATATGTAACCTGTCAAATATATGCACACGGTTATTAGGGGTGGCCACTACACTTCGAAGCAGGACAAGTCTTCAAATCAATTAACACTGCATTGCATGAATAACATTGCACTGGACTGCAGTGCAAGGTAAACTATATAAGAAACATTGTACTTAGAATTTAATTCATGTGTAGACATTTCTCTTTCAAATATGTAAGGCACAACAAGAAGGATAATACGTAATGCTACAGTATTACTAATGTAGGTAACCCTTATGTATTTTGTTTCGGGTTAATTTCAGTAGTAGAGCTGTGCACGTTAATTGACTTTGTTGAGCATTGTGTCTAATGTTGTGCTTATTCTGCTTATACTTAGATGTGTTTGTGTGTTCTAGTTGTGGAATTATGGTGTGCTAGTAGTAGCTACTTGGTTAACGTCATAGGAGACAGACAGTCAACAGCCTTGGGCTTAACGGTTACCAGTATAAAATCACGTGTGCAACTGAAAGCATGTCTATTCATCTTATCAGCCTGGCTAAGCTTTAACTTCACAGTCAAATGAGCAAATGGCAATGTCATTTTAAGCTTTACCTTCTCTGCTTTGTTTTGTTGACTGAAGTGTACTGCGGAACTTTGTGGTGTTGACTTTCTAACTTGGAGTCATTGTTTGAATTATATACATACATTGAAAAATGTTAATTTTTAACCTTGCAAATATTGCGTTTGTTATGAACATTCATTAGCTAAACCGTAACTGCCAAACCACAGTTTTCTCAACGTTTACTAAGGTCAGAGTCAAACAAATGTTGACTTAGGTGTAGAGCCTGAATAATTATTACTTAGGCCTTATCGGATCGTCTACTACACAATTTAAATTCTACTTTATAGCCCGATATATCATGAAATTTTGAAATCGTGGGGAGGTTTTGGAAATTAATCAAAAGGTTCAACATGGAACATTATGAATAATATTATGACTACGTTAATGTTTTGCATATTTTAACTTCGTAACAGTGTAACATACAATTACTTACGTGTGCCACAGTTGATCACGAATGGGTTCATGCTCTGTGTCGAAGGATGGCACATCTCCCTTATCTAAAGGGCCGTCTTTGATAAGAACACATTTCTGACGAAGTTTACCCATATACACTTCAAGAGCGAACAGAGCAAATATCATTAGACAGAATAGGGTAAGCGCCATAACTTCCAACAACTGCACCACGGAGCTGAGCAATGCATTTATCATCATACGCAGTCCTGCAAATTCATTACACAGAATGATGCACAACATGATTTACATTTACCTACATTAAACATTCATATTACTGCATGAACCAATCTACATTTAAATGATAGGAAACATAAAGTATAATTCATCTATTAACGTATAATGCTAAAATTCGTTTCATTTGATGACATTGGGGGGAAACGAGAGAAGCTTTGCCCAGGGATTACTCAAAGGCAATTTATCCCGTCTGTAGGCACGAGACACGGGCAGAAGAACAAACTGTGAGCAAAATTTGTATTGATTGATTAGTGAAAGAGCTGGTAACACACTAAAAGAAACATAACGTAGCGTAGCACATTAATTTAAATTAACAAAGCTTGCAGTTTGTAATATTCATCAAAATATTCGCATTTCATTCAGCAGCAGCGGCAGCAGCGTTTTGCTGCATTGAAGTTTGTAGCAGTCGTTTCATTATAAACGAAGATAAAAGATATAACGCATAAAACACCAACGAACTTCCGACGACGGTAGTCAAAGTTGAAATCTCTCTTTGTACAATGCAAACTAGTTTGTTGCGAAACACAACATATTAGGTTAGCTGCACGTACGATAAATTATAATGGAGTGTGCAGTGAGGAGCATTAAAGTGTGGCACATACACATTTTGCATGGCAGAGAGGAGAAAGTAGATAATAATAATAACATGTATGTAAAATTGGATATTATAGAGATATTTGTTGCTGGCACAAAAACATGTGCGTAGGCATGTATTTATAAACAGACGGTGAATCCAATGAAGACGAGACACGCAAATGGTAAATCAATGGAGAGGTGGTCTGCACGAGTCTGGGTTAGCTGCACTTAAAACTTTGTTTTCTTCTCACTCGTAGTACAGCAGCCGCAGCTGCTTGCGATGGGAATCGCTCCAACAACCACTCACTTGTGCTTCAGTGCAGAAACGATTGAGATGATCAAAAACGATACGAAACCAAAATTTGAATTCTTCTCAAACAAATGGAAACTAGTCGGAGAATGAATGAATTGAAAATACCAACCTGGTAGTATAGATATTGTCTTGACGGCTCGAAGCACGCGAAACGTCCGAAGCACTTGCAAATTATTTGCTTCCTCACTATTTTCACTACCATCTTCATTAGCACTTGTCATTATTATTGTTATAAATCCTGAGGTCACCACTACAAAGTCTAACACATTCCAAGTATTCCTTAAGTACGAATATTTATTAAGAACAAATCCTTTGGCGATTATCTTGAGAATCATCTCCGCAGAATATACGCCGAGAAATACAAATCTGTACAAAAACATTAATCCCAATTATTGCTACATATTAGGTGTCATGTATTCTCTTTCTTCCCATGAGTGTAATTTCACAATCAAAAATAATATAATAACTTTATTAATTGCGATTAACTTACTCGATCTGGTCAGTCTCCTTGTCATAAGGTGGTGGGACCTTATTTCCTGCATTGTCAAATTCGTTCGTGGCCATAGCAAGAGTCACACAATTGGCCAGAATTGTCATAATGATCAACATATCAAAGAAGCGATGAGTGATGATATACACGCCAAGTTTACGGAACGGATTTAAAGGACCAAACACAAACAAAGAACTTTCGGATGAGAATCGGTACACGTAGTGTTTTTTGAACTTTTTGGAAATCACACAGAACGTCTGCAAATAAACGATAGAAAAGAGAAACAAATCAGCATTTTTCCATTACATTGACGCTCCCAACTCAGTTTAGATTAGACTTAAGTCTTTGCCGGGAACATTACAATGCGATACAAATATACATAACATCGTATTAAACCAATAATAATATTTCTATGTGCAAAATAAATTTTAGCCTTTACAGTTTGTTTTAGCCCGAGTTTTGCTTGCCTTTTCTATATTCGTTGAGCAAATAGTTTTAAAGTAAACATAATAAATGATAGCTATACAAGAGAAAGTCTCAAGTGAAAATAGGGGAAAGCGCTGGAGAAAATAGTAACCGGTGCATCAGTGTCAAATGCATAGACAGTACGATAAATATCCGTCTTAGGGTACACTTTTTGAGTACATTCTATCCGTATGCTTAACTTCAGTCGAGTTGAGCCATGTCTTGACTCAAGGAAATACAGAGATACATTCTTTCTTTTACTTTAGTTAACACTTTCAGTAATGTTACTTTCCCTGCTTCCCTGCGTTTACATCAGTTTGCTTCTGCCCCTGTTTTTCCCTGATAGTAACTATTCCGCACTATGTGAACTCAACTGTACACCAGCAAAGCGTAAACTAAAACTGCAGAGAGACGTAAGCCAAGGCGTGCACAGGCAAAGGCCTCTACAACGTTTAGGGCACAACACGGCCTGTATTTCTAAAATGTACAAACTTGCATTGCTTGCACTACAAGTATACTACACATTCCGGTCTACAACCCATGTCATACTTGATACAGTTCCACTACATTACATTACAACACTATATTACAGATATATACTCCCATCTAATGCTAGTACAAGCACAAGTATAAGTGCATTACTTTATACATTTATACACTCTTGGAGAAATACAGAGAGAGAGAGAGAGAGAGAGAGAGAGAGAGAGATAGGCATTCTACAGTACACATAAGCATATAAAACATGACTAGACGAGCAAATCCCACCAACCACGAAAACCTCGTATGAATTTGCTTCATAGAAATGGAGCAAAGCACAGCGGACCCATATGTTTTTCTTTACCTTATTTGCCATTTATGGGAAACAAGTTAGACAAGACACGAAACGTCTGCACTCTCCTGATCTACTCCACTCACTTCACTCTGACTGTGACTCGACTCTCTCTCTCTCACTCTCTCCACATTTCTTGCTTGATTTTATTTTACCATAAGATACTGGTAGAAAAGAGCAGAACAGAACAACTGCAAACTTGCTACTGCACATTCCCTACATGGCACTCTTTCTTGTACTTTGCTTTTACTTACTTACTACTACTTATTTAGCTACTACTTGGGCTTACTTAGATCTTAGATCTTTCTTCCCACAGTGTAACTCTGACAAGGCATGAGGGAAACGTCTGCTTTGTTCACCTTCTTAACACTGCTCTCTCCACCACTGTACTCTTTCTCCTCCACCATAATAGCCCAGTCTAACACACTTGCTTTATTACTACCGAAAGAGTAATCCGTACAAAACTCAACATTTCCACTTGTACTGTATATAGGCGTGAAACGTTAAATCTTTAAGTATAAACCATATACATAGGTATAGCATACGTAATGCATGCGTACATGTGCATGCAATCAGTAACACGCATAGAAAAACCTATCTTCACAAGATGCGCACCACAACTGTACTCATAACCTAACTCAACTCGAGTGTATTTGCATACGAGTATATAAAACATCGAACAGATGTTAGCGGAAAGAAAAAAGTATTAAAAGAAAACCTCACTAGGTAATTTTGACGATTCTTAAGCTTCAAACGAAACAATTTTTCGAAAATAACTGCAAGCTACATTCAAATATAAAATTATGACTAGCAATTAAAGTGCGGTAGAGAAAATGATTCGAATATTTGGAATGTTACATTAATGCTAAATATTTCATTGCTGAAATGATCTTCTTTAAAAACAACTTTTTGATTTCGACATACCTATCTGCTTAAATAAATTTATGATGAATAAAATTTGTCTGATCAATAATTCTTAGGTAGTGTTGAATAATGATTAGTTTGATAAACGTGCGCTAACACAGAAGACTTGTGTACACAATATCCACTTATGGTTAGAAGATGAATCAGAGCAACTGTGTCAGTTTTACTTAAACTTGGTTGACTTGGTTAAAAACAACGTGTTTTCCCAGTCTTTCACTTGCATCACTACTTACTCTGCAGAAGTTAACTAATCTTAACTCTTTCCATTTCCCTTTCTTTTCCGTGTGCGGTTTATACTGGCCCTGTATACTGACAGAGAAAATTAAAAATGTAAAGTCACACAGCTTCAGCCTTGAGGAAAGTAGCACGAATGAGTGAGTACTTTACCAGACAAAGCATGCTGCTATATTATTTTACTGTTATAATGTGTACGCAAATATTTACTGTCGGACGTACCTTGCCTTGTTGGCACTGTGTCAGCATTAGTATGCGAATAGTCAGTAGACACATTAATTATTATTAAAGTTGAGGTTGGGCCTTACAGCAAGTTGCATTGACCATTTAATCTTTTCCTTTTAGTTTTTTTCAAGTCTGTACAGCATGCGGTCTACAAGTGTTCTATCCTTTTGGTGTTTGAACCAAAGCCCTGCGTACTACAGAACAGGCTGAATTTTAAAATACGCATAGCCGGAGGGAATATTACATATTATGCATGCACTATGTATGTAGAACATATCCATATGCAAAGACAAATAACAATGAACACTTTGACTGCTTGAAAATAGTATGCATCCATCTAGATGTGTTTGCATTCACGAGCGAAGGAATTACAACAAAGCTAAAGCCTAAGAAGAAAATGACAGGAGAGCAAAACAATATGTAGTATGTATATAACAAAAGTAAATATCTCATGGTTAGAAATTGTGGGGAGAAAAAACAGAAGTGTTAGTAGTTATGACGTTGGGAGTTAGAGATTTCTGATGACAATGACAGTCTTTACGACATTAGGGAGAGACTTTAGTTGAGGAGCAAGCCGAGTTAAGGGAGTGTGTAATGTGATGAAAGACTGGCTAAAAAGTCAGCATTAGGCCAAAATAAGATGAAAGAGGAAAATAGGGAGAGGAGTTGCTCGGAAATGGGATTTATCATCATAAGAATTTAAAGTGACTGATGGATGAGGAGAAAGGAGAACGTGAAGAATAAGTGAACGAATAGTAAAGAAGGTAAAGATAACGACTTGCGTTGACGATTCGAGACAGAGAAGAATACACTGTGAACAGTCAAGTCAACTGAACTGAACTAAGCTGTGGAGACAAAGTCCAAAGACTAGTAACGACCAAAGAAATGCAGCCTATATATAGCCCAGTAGGATAAGGTAGTAATGTTCGGGAAAATAAAGCAAGGCAAGTGTAGGCTCAGCTATACACACAGAGCATAAGTGTTTGTGCCTTTCTTTACAATCACTTTAAGTCGACAAGGTAATAGGACATCAGTGCAGTGCGAGAGAAAGAGAAAATCGTGACTTTCACTGCATTATTTTTCTTTTCTTTCCTCTTCCATCATGTAATAGGATGGCTAAGTTTGGTAATGCACAAAGACTACCTATCCAGACTGTTTAGTTTAGTCAGCTCAGATCCTTTACTTTCGTTTAAATTCTGTGCATCACATTCACATCTCAGTTCCACCTCAAACTATCTCTTTCTCACCTCTTCGTTTTGTCACGTCTCGTCTAGTCATGTCACATCATATCACCTTACTTACATCCCCATCAACAATGGCTTTGTTCTGTGTCACACATACACACACATAATGTATACGATACGACGTAGTGTAAAAGCTAATACAGATATTACTCCGTACCTATGTGTACTGAATCAACTGTACATACATAATAATATCACACTTAAATCTACGTACTGTGTATAGCAGTACCCATAGCTCTCTCATCCTTTTCTCGCTGTATAATAACTATAAAAATTTTACTGGAGCATCATTTGCCCCTTTGGCAATATTTTGTGTGCAGAAGATAGTACTTCATAAGACGGAGGACGTATGTTACTTATGTATACCGTGCTGAATGCTAAACTAACAAAATTGTGAGCAAGTATGTGATATTTTAAGTGTGAGCCTAGAGGTAGTATTACTAGCAGTAGTAGTATCCATGGATGATGTGAGAGAAACGGAGACAAGACACACCCATAAATGGATCAGTGACGATTTCATCATTTTCTCAGCTTATGGGATGCAAACACCTGCAAAAATTTTTCTTTTCCCTTGCTATACATAGAAAAGGTACCTATGGAAAAATACACGCAGTACCTATTTACCTATGCATGTATACACTTCTGTGCTCGACATATATAAAGTTATGTCGGAGGTCGACAACCAAGCTTCGACTGAAGTCAGGAAATCATGTTTGTCAGATTCACATTAGATTTTCTTTCTAGGATGTTCATGTTCATGTAGGAGGAGGTATTATGCTCGTAGTTGAAAACACATTGAGGGTATTACAGTTTAACTCCGTACGTCTCTTCCTTTTCTCTTACTATTATACTGGCGAGCAAAATTCTTCTATATAATTTTCACAATGTTCCGACTAACTGCTGTTGGCCCATTCACACGTGCAGCTTCACACAGAAAAACCAGATTCTCACATTGTCATGTTAAAAAATCAATCTGCTAATATTAGCGTGGAAAGCGCAACAAATATCGAGCTAGAGGGATAAAACGTATTTTAAAGATTTAACTAAAGGCAGAAATTTGGAGTCTTGTGAGGTTCTGGTCAAAAGTCTGACCCTTCAGGCTAGACGGTACCTGTCACCCAACAAAAGTTGAAACTAACAAATACCTTCATATAAAGAAACATCACATGCACGAACAAGAAACCATGAAAATGAACACCGAATACAGATGTGAATATATACAGTGAATGTGAATAGACAGGAACGATACAGAAGTCCAGTCGCAGTCCAATGACCTTCCTTTATATGTTTAAATTTATTTCCTTTCTTCGTCATCGACACAGACAGCAGCATCTCTCATTTTGCTTAGTTGGCACGTCAGGTTAATTCCCCATCCTAAATGTCAACGCCATTATATGTCGTGGACTTTCTAAACAGCATGTATATAGTATTCATTCCTTAGTCAATATTTTTATTCCTAAGAATTCTCTTTCGGGAAGACCTATTAACGCTGTTACCCGAGTTCTATTCAAAGAATAATAGTTTTGTACAGAATTACCTTGGAAAACAAAAGCCTGAAAAAAACGTTAACACTTGTACATACAAATAAAATGGAACTTTGTGTACAACTTGTTTGCAATCTAAGAAGAACGCAATGTGTTTTAATATAAAGTAATGTAATGCATTGCTGACTGTAATGTAACCGAATCCAGTCCACCGCAGCCAAACCGGAATAGGGAAACCCAGAATAAAATAATGTAAGAATAAAGAAATAGGAAAAGAGAGCTGAAGGGAAGAAAGAGGCTTCAAACCCGACGAGCCAGGTAAAGCAGTACGTTTTTAGAATTACGAACTAGTGAGAGTCAAGATGGCTCGAGAATGGAATTGGGTCCGGATGGATAAACCTCCCCAAATGGATAGAGAGAATATGAAAAAGGTAGAAATAGAGACGGAGACAGAGAGCATTACTTAGGAGGAGCATTATATTATACAGATATTCCTAGAGGTGGATGAATGACAATGAGAAAATAAGGAAAAAGTCTACTCTTATTGTGACTATCACCTACGGCACTCCCTACCTACCTCTAATACTCTTCAGTTTTCCTATCTGTATCTTAGTTTATCGTTAAGAAACGATGGAAACTGCAGTGTACAAATTTATACTTGGTGTGCTGTGTATAGCCAAGAAATACCTACGCTCTCTTCAATGCTCAACTGCCTTCAAAACACAATACTGTGTATTATATAGCACAATAGAAGTTTTTTCTCAGTACCTACGATTCCACTTGCTACGTAAACTCAAGACATGAGAAGAGCAATAGGGGAGGGCACACAAGGCATTTTGTACCACCTTGAGTGTTGTGAATAAAAGACGTAATGTTGCTTTCGACTGAGATGAATTTTAATGCGAGAGCTTCCATTTTCTACTTGTTTTTCCTTACTGAACCAAAAAGACTCCAATGCAACTACATTCATTTCTATATAGTCACTATAAAAACAAAACAACTAGGTATACCTATCCATACAATACAAGTTCCACACTGTTTTACTTACATGGCTACACTTTTCTACATACTTGTATTTTTATACTACTGCACTGTCTTGTACATGTAGTAGTACTAGCACAGACATGTATCCGTTCACTTGTAATATTCGGACTTTCACTCTGGGCTTTTCTAACATGATTTCTCCACACATACTGCATGTATCTACAAAAACACACGGAACGGATAGAGTTGCCAGGAAGTCATCAGTATAGTTATATTATACTATTACATTTCCTTCTACTAGTATAAAGTATATATTATAAAGTTAAGATATAAGCTCAAAAGTCACAGCACAGAAATACTCAACTGCCTCTTGCTACGGATACGTCTAATATGGGACTGTGCTCTTTTGCCCTGATGTTGAGTTGACTTCAGTTGACTTGGTTGAATGGTATTCTTGGCCTATATGCTGGGTTTGGTTACTTCAACAAACTTCTCCACTCTTAGCAAGAGCAAAATAGTCTTCCTCCTTGGGTTCCTAGTGCACAATTTTTATTTTGTTTTTGTCAGTCGAGTTGAAAGCTAAAGAAAAATGAAGCGCAGCGGCTCTGACTGTTTTGTTGTGGTCGGAGGTAGTAAAATAAGAAAAAGACTATCCTGCTGACTTTCACACTCCTCCTGCACTAGAAAACTCACATGCACATGTTAGCGTGGACGTATAGGTAGCCACTTTGTATCTTTATATCTGCACAAACTGTAGCAGAGAGGTAAAGTTACGGCAGAAAAATGTCTGTACATATCTCTTTCTCTATTCAGTCCTTGTTCATGTCAATTGTATACACGATATATTTGCGCGGGTACTCACGTTTACCAGAGTCAACACTGATATATACATAAGATAAGTATATCGATAGCTGCTGTATACGTGATGTGAGCGCTGCTACATGAATAAAATGGCATTATCCACAGTCTTCTACATTACACAACTGAGCTGAAGTCTACTACAGTAATCTAATGATCAAAGCAGATAGAGTCAGGACAGAAGTACTTACAAAAAGAAATACATACGACCCACTAGAAAACGATACTCCATTACTGAATGGGACACACCGCACACACTACACATCTCTCATACAAAAAGAATACAACATAGCACAACAGTCTGCGAGGAATTACATTACACAATAGTATTTGGACTGTACCCTGCTTTGACATAATATGTCGACAAAAATACCTGCAGATTTATATTAGAACAGTTGGTCCCTATGCACAAAGTGGCTTACCTTTTAGTATAAGTACAACTTATACCTCATACACCTACACTACTAATAAACAGCGGCAGACTGAATCTTTTTATATAAATGTATACGTATTAGGTATATAAGTTTCCAAACAGACACTCGAGCTATTCCATTACACTCCCAACCTTCAGTCACATTTTGCAGTTTCTATCCAGTAGGCATACAAAATATGCAGTATAGACATTCTACATGTGAATGTATACAATTACTATAGCGTTTGGTTTAGTTCTGTAGGCGAATTTGTTGTACGAAGGGCTTAAAGCCCAGTCTGAGCTGACTTGGGATTTGTTAATGCTAGGGAATATACCACAGATGCAACCCATTGCACTCGACAGCTGAACATGCCAAAGTCTGCGTCAATCAATGACAGCTAAGCGCCTGTTTCACATCTGTAATAATATCCGCATACGTAGTCTGCCTCGGATATTCCAACAGAAATTCGAATGCAACAATACGATATTCTTCCCCGTTTTCAGCTTTTCTCGGTACACTTGCTGAATCTAGGCTGCTTTCGTATATATCACTTGAATACAATGGCATGAACGTATCAACGTATCAATCTGTATCACAAAGGAGTCGAAGATTTATATTTTGACTGCACCATTTTGCATGCCCTCCTTTTGATCGTCTTAAGTCATATTCTAATGGTCATACTGTTTCTAAAAAAATTGTATGTGAGCGAAATACCGTTTTCTGGATAAGTCACATGATGGTAAGTAATAAGTAATTGAACATCTCAACCTGCCGGATAGTATAAATTTACAACAACTATCTGAATGTCAAGAGGCACTTCTACAGAAGAAAAATACAAAGTATAACGATATAAAAATATTGACATGTTGCATTTTATGACACAGAAAGCCCTTCTTATGGATTATTGCAGAAATATGACAATAAACTCAATTTATTACACACACAACCGCTGTCGTTCTCTTCTAGAGCAACTTAGTTCTACTAGTCAAGAGAGAACGAACGCAGTTGCAGTTTGATTTTCTCATCTTTTCAACCGTAACAAACAGTTGCTGCAAAACTTATTTGCATATCGCTTCGCTCCCCAATTCCGCTACGCTTCTTCTGTACCTTACAACATTAAGTATATAATTGTAGCTCAGAGTATTATAGTATCAGTTAGGTACTACTATATAAAATATTTGTTCCCCAAATATGACAAACATACAGAATATGGCTTGGTGCATTTTACAGCTTATAGGCGCTATCAGATCAAGAGCTCAACCCTTCATTTAGACAAACTTTTTATACCTACAGGTATTTACAATTATTACTGTCCATCATTTACTTAATGTTCAATATTTTAATTGTTACTGTAATGTTATGTAACAGCATAATATTATAAAGTTGTTACATTTTGAGTATTGAAGGAGTAATTATTTTAAATACTGACAGCTCCTTCAAAAGGTATTGAGTGGTTAACCTGTAAAACTGTAAATATCAAGCTGTAAAGTACGCCAAGCAGTAATGTCACCGAATAATAAAATACTCCAAGCTGTGACATAATAGAAACATACAATTTTGCGTACAAACTACTAGTAGTACTGTAATACTCCATTATTTATTTATTGGTGAATGTGAATGCATACATCGTGCATCTTTGCCAATTCTTGCATTATTACTATGTACAGGCTACAGGTCAGCTAATGTCCAAAACTTGCAACAGAGAACAACGCAGAGTGTCTTAAATAGGTTTATGAGTAACAGCAGCAATGTAATCCAAGTAGCAGGTTGAGTACGTTGTTGTAAGGACTGGTAACATAAATATATATTTATGTACCTGATGCACACAATGTAAGTAGATCATCCATGCATTCTTTATAGATATCGCTTGCCAACAAGATAACTTTACTTTCAGTTGAATACAAAAGTAGTTCTGACCATGCAGTGGTAAAATATTTACTCATTTGGTGTGGAGTAAATATACGGACGACAATATAATGCAAAGCAGCAAATAACCACAGCTTGGAAGGATATTCCGCTTTAATCTAGATTTCAACTCAACATAATTTTACTTAAGTAATGCATGCATAGTGTACATGCCTAGCTTCACTATTAATTCATTATGTGTGCCATCGTCATCCTTTTAACCAAACCAAGGTCACTATACACTAATCCAGGATTTATTTTAAAATATCAAACAAAAAGTAATGTGTAAACTGTGAATTACAATCATAGTATACAAATACAACTTTCAAAATTACTTTGATACAAAAAATCTGTACATGAAACAACAGAACCTACTGAATTTTGAATAGCAAATACAAAAACATGGGCATCATATTACGGGGCGTGGGCGTGATCATAAATTGAAGGGTCGAAGCAGTGAAACTAACAAAAACACCAGATCGCTACTCAAGTGCTACTTATTATAATAATAACTCGTGTTTATTTAATTTTCAGTCATTGGTCATTTCTTCAGGTGTAAGGAAATTCTGTGTTGTTTACAATTCAGATTACCTAAGTAAAGTACCTAATCCAAATTCTATTTCGTATTAAGTATTCGAACAATGTGAAATGGTTTACATATTTATTAAATGTACATAGGTACATTCCGAACCTATTAACGTATTTACACATTTGCATGCAACATTTGCACTTTAGTACGTGCATAATATTACATTGCTGGAGGGCCATTTTACACACCACTATAAATTACGATATGTATTCAAAGGGTTTCAGACTAATAAGAGACTTTGTAAAGACCAATAATACTTCTGCATTGCTATAAACTTTTGGAAATTCGGTGGTGCGGTACCTATTGATGTCATTAACGAATAAAGAGACGGTGGAGCACCAATGAGCAATTCTGTCCAAGGACATACTCCACTGTGACAGGTTCTGGTTTATATCCTTTGTGTTCTGTAATGAAACTTGTCACACCACTGCATATGGGATGATGAGATGAGAATTGGAGCGATATCGCTTAATTAATTGCCCGCATAACATGTCCCAAAGAATAAAAATAGCTTCACTTCATACGTGGCAATATATATGAAGTTATCTCGGTTATCTCCCGCAATATTCCACCAGAATTTCCTATACGCAGTTAATAAGCCACCCATTTCTCCATTTTCCGGGCAATTGAGCCTCAGTCAAACATTTAAACGATGGGATGTGATGCGATGGTAGGGTAATTTCATATATCTAATGAAAACTATGCTTACTGCATGTACTTCCTATTGTTCGTACATATATAAATTGTATGCTTTAATTAAGTGTTACAGTAGCAGATCACAGTGGGAATTTAAACGTGTGATGCAAAATATATACAGCTACAGCTCTATAAGTATATACTTATATATTTTTAGACCTAGTATATTAGTGTGTAACGGTTTAGGTCTTTAGCGCAGTCAGTTCTAGAGAGAGATAAATTCAATGTGATACAGTCCAGCTCTCGGCTCTCGTTGCTAAATACAATTATGCAACACAAACACACAGTTGTCAATAGTAATATCATTAGGAATGGGTTGCTGGTTAAACGCGTTAAGTTGGTGTGCTTATGAAAGATAAGCTTTTACAAGCTGGTAAGCAAGAAGTCGGAGGATAACACTATAACAGATAAGTGAAGTGTGTGCCGTAGTCTCGTAGCTAATAGAATTATTGTACCAATGCACTGATGTGCTTTGTCTGGCCGTAGGAGGAGGAGGAGGTAGAAGTATATCGACAGAGAGTGAAGGTAAAATACTGCGAGAGAACTGCTAGCATTTAGTACCAGAAGTAGTTTTACGTTCCGAGTAAACCTTTATGGATAATGAGAGAGGAACTGGAGAGGAATAGCTTTGCCCGTCAAATCGAGTGACTCGTACTCAAGTCGCAACGCAAAAGTAACATAAAGAAGAAGCGGAAGACACGCCTAATCTCTGGGGAATTAATTACTCCATAACCATGCCATCATGTTCATGTTATGTTGGTGAGCCTCATGTTCTCTTTTCCAGAGATCAGATGGGCTAAGTTGAGCACATAGAATTCTCCAGTGATGCGAAACACGGACTAATAGGGAGATACACATAAAGGCTGCCGTTATATAACCCTACTAGCAAAATGCTACAGAATGACTCTCTCTCTCCTTGCCCTGCCTGACAGAAAGTGAAATGGATCCAATCCAGATGAACAGAATAGACTTGACATGGCCTGGCCCGTTCTGGCCCTACTTGACTTCTTGATTGCAGACAAGGCAAGGCAAGGCAAGCAACTCTAACGGTTTCTCTACACTACACCGAGTAGTTTGCTCCTTCCAGAAATATACTGCACTGTTCCTGCGACAGCTCATAGCGGAGACACCTACAGGAAAGACGAGCAAGAGAGACAGAACGACGAAGACGGGACGCATA
>JABASD010001511.1:0-38951 GCA_019776165.1 Pogonognathellus flavescens
CTTAATAATGCACGGATTAAACTTTATGTTTTTGCTGTAGGTGCATGATAGAGAGTATAGTTTCTAACATCTACTATCTTACTTATGAAGATACCTACAAATTTGTAAGCATGGACATATGTAAAATTAAATGTACAGATGTCTAGTTAGGTACACATGTTTCTATTTTGGCAATTATTGTTGTGCGATTAGCCAAAGCCATATGCCTGGGATCTGTAGGTCTCTACTTTCAGGACCACAGGGTATTTATACGAAAAGGTATGGTGAAATTGTATTCGTTTGTTGGCATTACACAACAATTTACTTTGTATGAATTGGTTATGAGCAAGTTTTGCTGTCTGATGCTGCTTTTGCTCATGGGAGTCGGACACACGAGTGTTCACTTGGCCAGGAAGTACAATGCAGAATGAAATAGTAAAATCAGAAAGACAGAGGGAGAGGCAATTCATGCACATGGAATCTTGTCCTCCAGCTAGAAACTAGCTCTCTTGACGAAACAAAGCAAAATTGAGTTGTGTGCATGTAATTTGTCTGAATTAGGACAAACAACAAAGTCAGACTCTTTACTCGATGAGATTGCCTTCTGCTGCACGTCCATATGAACGTTTTCTGCATGTCCGTAGTAAATGGTACTGTGGTCGCATGAAACAAAAGTGTGGCTAGGAGTAGTTTGACTTGATTTTATTCTAGCTAGAGATATTCTGTCAAGTGGATAGTTGGTTGACAGTGGCTGCAGAGCATTCCTGCGTACGTAATAATTTATTTATTCCCGAACAGTGTATCGTAGTGTGCTGTAGGAATACATTACGTCTTCACTACTATGTATGAACATGGTTCACATACAAAGCAGTAGGCAGCAATTGAATTGCATGCAAATGTGTATGAATGTGTAGTAAAAACTTCAATATTCTTCTTGTACTTATAAACTGGTAGTCGTATCGTGGAATTTATAATATACATGCACAATAAACTACGGTAGAAAAAGAAACATGATAAAAAACACTTACATTGGTTATAGGTAGACTCGGATTGGGCTCTTCAGGCTTATGTGGCTTATTTGGATCTTGCATATTTCTCATGCCTAAATGGTTCCTTGTCCGTTGAGTCTCAATGCCTACAGCAGACAAAAACAGCATTTTGAAATAATATTATTTGTTTAGCCTACGTAAACTTTCTCACGCACTACAAGGCAAAATAAAAAGGCAATCTATACGGCCCTTATATGAGTGATGCTGCAAAGAACACACTGCACTGTTGGTTCATTCAATTTCAATGCACTATAATATACAACAGATAGGAAGAAGAAGATGTGCACGTAGAATATTATTACTATTTACAGTATTGCTTCACACAGGAATATTTTCACATATGAATATTACCCACTCCAATACATATATAGGACTCTGGTGGTGTGTAAATAACAGAGTGAAAATAAAGCACAAAGCGGCTCGGCACTGCTATTGGAACACAAATGAAATTCGTAGTTGGTAATAGTCATGTCAGTCAGAAAAGCGCTCACTTAGTCAGACCGAAACCGCGAAGCAACCATAATAACAGCAATGTTCAGATATCACAACCAAAACCAAACGAGACCACAGTCATTTCCTTATCAATGCACACAATCAACCACATTACACATAATAACAAATACTACAAACATTACTACTGTGTATTTTTGACTAACTCGCCCTGCACGGTCGTAACTTCAATACGTGATTCACTCATTGTGATGTAATTGCCAATGAGAAAATAAGAATGAATTTAGATATCCGTTTATTTATAAAATTAAGGAAGTTATTGACTACGAAGTAATAGTATTGTGTGTGTTCTGCCTGAGCGAGACTGCAAAATTACGTAACCAAACTGTCAATACAGATAAAACTGAGTCATTGTCATTGAATCTTTCCGGTACTAGTTGAATGTATTGTATACAGAATATGCTTATGAGACTGTGACTATTCTGAATTCTGTATTAGCATTTATATTAGGTACATTTGTTCATCTGTATTATCTGTAACTCTTAATTCAGGGAAACTAGCAGTCATAATATTATTGTCACATTAGTAAGTACAAGCTATATATTTATATTGGGATATTACGTGGTTATTGTATAGTGTGACAGTAATGTTGCATATAAAGTCCATCACTTACTGTGATTATCAACTATTATGGTCTTTTAAAAGGCTAAGAGTCTGCTACAATCGTCGTTCACACAGATTACGGCTTTACAAATGAGTTTGCAGTCCAGTAATGTGATAAAAGCATTCGGAATGAATTATGCGGACTATCTGGAGTAAAAGTTAATGAGCTGCGGAACTTAATGGGTCCTGACTCCGGTAATAGTATTGTACAATGTGACATTCTCATTTCTATTGTATCAATTTAAGTCACACGCCCCATCAACTATGTCGCTGCACTACTATTCCCAAGCTTTTTAAATAGGAGCTGTCTAAACACTACTTTTGCAAGTTACATTTTTCTATGAACTATTTACTAACTAGCTGCAAGGTAAACGGGAGCAAAAACTACACATTTTAGTTTTTCTCTTGACTATAATGCTTCTGCATACCAGCATGCAGCAGTACAAAGTGCACTTACATCTGAATGGACACCTCAGCAGTAAAAAATAAATAAAAAGAACCGACAAGGTCTGATTATACCTAAGCATAAAATAATATAAAGCAGCAAAGCTTCCTGAATCGTAAATATTGATGTTTGTTACAATTTAACAAATCCTGATTGTCAACATGAACATTACATAAGTAAATTTGAACCATTAGAAACTAACCTTCATCTACTAATGACTAATGAGACCAAGAACCGGTATGTATCTTTACAAAATTACCATCGTAATTTACGTAATCAATATACAACTTGGCAATACAGTTGCATGCCGTAACAATTACTTGTAGTAGTGATAAACGAATAAGAATACCTAACTAACATGAATTCCTCACAGTTGTGTGGTAAACCAAAAAATTCATACAAGGGTATATCAAACAATAAATTGACTTGATCGGCAGAATGATAATTACTTGTTAGTGAAAATGTTACTGTCTACTCCACACACGTGATTTCAGTTGACACCACCGCTATAAGTGATAAGGTTAGCTGATAATAATAAAACCAAAGTGCAATAAGTACCTAAATAAAATACTAATGCAATGTAAGGACTTATTCTATGTACTAACGCATGTATTCAACATTTAAGTACTACCTTGCAATACAATTTTCTATCTGATTAAAAAAATTGTGTTGACAGAACGACTTTTCAACATGATTCCATTGCTAGCAATACAACATGACCTTAGGCAACTGAGAATCTGACATGTGACAGAAAGCAAAGCTTTGTCAGTGAGTTTTTAAGAAAATCATGAAAAATAAGTAGCTAGAGCTAGGTACTAAATAAAATACATATGCATGTAATGTGCAGAACAATGAGCTTTTTTAAATATATAAAGCAATGTTACTATTAAAAATCGGCAAGGTGGAGTCAGGTAATTAAACAATCAATTTTTCAATCTCAGTATAAAAACTGCAAATTGCACAATCTAAATAATTAGCTGTTTTATTAACCATGGCTATACAATCAATTACGTATGACATTTTTGATCTAATTTTCTATTCCTTGGCAAATAGTAAAAGTTTTAATCTGCTGTTGTAAACTTTAAAATGTATTTGATTCAAAGTTGATATATTTGATGGAGGAGATGGAAAGTTGCCAGGAATCTGTTTACGTTCGTGTCACTTTGGGCCACACGGCATATCTGTTTGCTTTACACACTTTTGATACGTACCTATTTATCTCGTTTATTTAAACAAACCATGACAGCATATTACACGCAGCACACATCAGAATTGATCCTGCATGAACATCGTGACATACTTATGGAAACTACAAATTGCCTCGTAATATCTCTCAAGATAACATTAAAAGAAATTAAAGGATTTAGCAGGAATTTTCGAAGCTGTAGATATATCGATGTATCTGTAGACACAAAGATTGCTTTTATGATAGATAAATATTATATGTAGCATGTATTTACATTGGAAAGTGAAAAGTTATGGAATTTAGTATACCTAAACACTGTACATATATATATATATAGTAAAAACCGAACTACAAAAGATACTTTACACAAAATTGACATAAGATAAAGCAAAGAATTCACAAAAAGATTCATAGAAACGTTCAGGAGGAAGAACTCACTACACAAATAAAGTACATACATAAGTATACTACAAACGAGAGTTTTTCGTAAACTTTCATCACTGTACATAAAATACACATCTCCGGGTATGTTGCACTGACAAAAATAACTGAGAATAGTCCAGCCCTTGTATGTTTTATTGGAAAATCCTTATCCATGTTTCATATACCGTTTCTGTATTATTACATATTTGTACATCTAGACGAGTTTCTCTTTTTGTAATGTATGTACTACTTCACCAAAGCAAAATGTATCTACAGCTACCCGCTACTCTTGTTAGTACTTTCATGTTCATGCAAGAGTGGATGCACGCGTACACTACAATAACAATACCATAAATGAAAATACGGCTGAATTCATAAAAGACTTTTCAAACAATAAGTAAAACTAGCTATAGTATGGTACTAGCTATATTCTACTTGCTGCTCGACATTTATTCTCTCCTAACTTAAAACGCAACAAGGGAAAAGAGAGCGATCGATATTTCTTACTTTATGTGCATCTTTTCTAGGAAGAAAAAGAAAAATTGAACCACTAGGCATATCCAGCACAATATTTGCAGTTGAGCAACACTACTATACTAGTAAGACTGCTTGCAACTTATCCTTTATCACTTATCGTACTTTTATCAAAATCTTGGTATATATACGATAATGTCACGTTATATAATACACCATTTGTCATACACAAACTTATTCTTTTAAAACAAGCGGAGAAAAAATTACATTTAAAGTATCACACATAATACATTTCAAGTTAAGGGGGATGATTTAATAGACACTAAATACATACCGGTATGTAATAATTTACATCAGTTGAAGGTCATTAAAATACATGAAGTAGTAATAACGTTATTTACAGACAGCCATATGAATATAGGTATGAAATATCTATACGGCAACATCTCTCGTGTATAGCACATAGTACCAAGTCAAAAGTTTGCAAGGTCTTTCTCTACTGTTGTTGCTGTATCTAAATGTATGTACCTCCGGAAACCGGAGTCAAGTTATTGTGATATACGCTACGTTTTTATTAGTCATATTATACGCTTTTTTGGGTTTTACATTACATTGTATTGCACCATAGACCATTGCGTGCATAATCGTTATGGGTGTTTATGATGCAAAGCTGGCGTAAGAGCAGAAAAAGTTAGTTTTTTAATAAACATGATACTTGTACTGTATAGGAAAGTTTTGTCGTATATTTGGAAACGTGCTTATTTCACCGTTACAAAGCTTTCTTGAATTTGGGACTAACAACGCGGCTGGGGAAAAGAGCTTCAGCCTCGCCTCAGCTCTAACCTCCAACTCCAACATTCCTTTTTTCACTGACTCACTAATAAGGAAATAGATGAGAAAAGGATTGCATTCCAAGAGGGAAATCTCTCTCCAGCTACCTACGACATTAATATAAAGTGTGACGAAAAAGGAAAGGAATACAATTTTCAAGATCGATCTATAAATATCCAGTATGGCTATATACTAGTAGGTTTTATGCAAAATACAATGTGCGTATACATGTAATATACACATTACCTTGCTATGAGGTGTGCCAAGGAATCTGTGAATAGACAATACTAGACAAAAACCCACCTAGTAGTACTATAGATAAATTTCTGAGATTTTTTCGCGTGAGTATAACCTGTAAACCAATTTTCCAATAGAAGTGTCCCAGCCAAAGTCTATAGATTTAGGTAGGCACTATGTATTTTCCATGCTTAGATTGGTAAGCTCCACGGATGAGTTTGAACCAGAATTGAAAATCAATTTGACTCGGAATACTGGGAACGTCTTCAGAATAAAAGAAAGGCATGGCATCTCATTTTGTTGTGACAAAGCTGAACAAAACAGATGAAAAACTACGACTATGTCTAATCGTAAATTGAATTGAAGTGAAAGTAATTGCGATAGCATAGTAAAAGAAGAGTATTTCCATTTAAAGCGCGTACAAGCGGGTAGGAGGAATATGGAAATGCAGTATTTATTGTATATACAGGTACTGGATAAAGTAAAAAAGTTAGCGAGACAAAGTACAAAAGCCACGTCACATTCTCATCTCATCAGGTTGAAAATGATATCATTCACTTACCACTTTTCAGTTTGTTAGTGCCAAGCAGATCCTCCATCATATCCTGATTTTTCTGTAAGGAATACACGAAAAGATGTTTATTATCGCTGATCTTGATGTCGTAGCACTCGTATCCAATGCAAATTTCATATCTCTCTCTTTTTCTTTTTCGCAGTTGCTGACCACTTATGAAACTCTGGCTGGAACATAAAAGTTTCTTTGAGCCACACTTACTGCGAGGTGGCAGATCTTTTATTTGTATATCATTGCTTACTACCACCCCACCACTATTTCTACTGTCACCACTGCTATTTGTATTTGTACTAGGACTTTTCGTAACCAATCTGGAGTCTTTGGAATCTACTGAACTACAACTGCTACCAAGACTTTGTGGTTTTGAAGGGGAAACGCCGGGTGAACTACTACAACTCGTGTCTGTACAAGAGTTCTTTACAATTGGAACCTGTGGGATGCTCTTGACTCCTATTTCAGTCTCTAATTGACACTTGTCACGATGTGTATTAATACTGCGACGTGAAGGAAGAGTGGCACTATTGTACGGAAAAGATGAGCCAGAGGAACAAGTCACTTCAACAGCCACTTCTCGTTTTGGCAGAATGGCAGGATATTTACTACCAGCAGGAGCAATGCCTTCTGGACCACTAGATCTTAAAATGAGTTTCCTCAAGAGACGAGGTGGAGGAACGGGCGGCGGAGTTTCTGGAAGTTCTTGCTCGTCCCAATCTTCTTTCTTCTCATCATTAGAACTATGTGTTCTGGTCAGGATTTGCCCATTTGTGTCTTGGTTGTCGTAAAGTACCTCACTCACCGGATCTGGCAGATGCTCTTCGAAAGATTCACAACTTGAACTTGCAGCATTACTGATACCCGAATCCGAGTCGGAAATGCTGGTTTCTCTCTTCATACTAGTAACAACCGCACTTTCCATAATGCCAGATTTGCTTTCACATACTTCCAAACAGTTTTCAGACGCTAAATCGAGTGTTCTTGAGATTGTGAATGTTGAGTCTGAGTCTGACGGCATCTCAAATCTGTCTGAGCTTTGCACACTGTGTGCTCCTCGTGTTTTATCCCCTGTCCAAGCCATCATCGTCATCTTTCTTATACATCCAAACTTAGTTTTAACTATAACAAGTCATAATATTCCTATCACATCCGCCACACTACACCCTTAAGTAATCCGAACTATTAATACACAACTTTCTGTGGTGTGTGAGTACAAATATAGTGCATGAGCGTAATTACTTATCGCTTGTTATGTGAGACACATACAAAAACACATGAACGATGAATAATCATGTAATGTCGGGTGTACAGCTTATATTATCGCACAGTAAAAGTGCACAGCTCTGCGTTTTGTGTACTAATTCACTTCGTGGTGAACAAATGGGCATCATAACTGATAACGACATGAATCGTCTTAATTTCCATTTTAAGTTACTCAACAGGGCGCCGTATTTGATAGGATTTATTGCAGAATGATTCACAATGAGGTTGAGTCATCAACAACACCACAACTTACGATTGGATAACAACACATACTATTATAATTAAACCTCACACACTACTAACTACTACTGCTGCGTGTATTAATAGACTTTTGTATGTCATTGTTGTTGGCGAGTCAGCTTCCATGAAATTATGTTGTCCATCAACCAAAGCTCAACTCTCCTAAACTAAATATAGAGCAGTATACAGCGTCACTCTTGTATTATTAGACTTTATTACGTGTATATAAAATTATTCCTATGTAGTACACGTTAACAAACAAGATTTAATTTTGTGTTCTGTTCTTGCAGCTCTTCTTCTCTATGTGTGCATGTCCATGCGTGCCTTATAAATTATTTTACTCCACATGTACACTTACACTTAATGCGTATAATTTTTAATGGTAGTTTTGTGTTACAGAGATAGAATAAAATTAATGCAAGGGAAAAGCCGCCTACTAATGACAGCACGGGAGAAGGATGTTAATACAGGGCTCACTGTCAAATGAATAGTAATCTTCAACTAAATTGCTATACTCAAGGGGCTGTGTATATTATTTTCTGTTTTTGTTCACTTGAGTGGGAAGTAGTAGACTGCTCTTTGCTTATGTAAAAGTACAGCACAGTCTTTGTATTTGTATTACTTCTATATAAGTCGCAGTGTGAAGAGACACGTGTATATTAGTAGTATATGTGTGTTCAATGTTCTTACACATAATAATACCAGAACTTTAGAACTTGAGCTTAAACCATAAAATGAGTCCTATGTGTAACTTCTGTGTTCTTTTTCTTGTAAGTGCGAAGAATAAGGGAGACTATGAGACTCACATGGTGAGAATAAAACTACACACAGTGAAACATAAAGAACGGCAGTAGTAGGAGAGTTAAATATTTTGGAGAGGGAGTGAGTGAGAAACAGACACAGCCGAAATGAGTGTAAATGAATTGACAGTTTCCGCTTTGCTCTACTCTTGTCACGTTGCTCTTCTCAAGCTCGTCTCAATTCGGTTTTGACATTACAATGTTACTAGGGCGAAGAAGGGAAGACACATGAACTTCGAGAGTCGAGATGAGTTTCTCTCTCAATTGGACGTAAGAATAATGACGAGAAACCAAACCATTTCGAGCAACACTTTTACATGCAGATTGTGAAACTTGAACATTTCATGTTTCTTGAATTTTTTACACTGCAATACTCATGTACACGTACGACTCGTTTGTTTCCTCGTGTTTATTTTCATGTCCTTCTGATCTGAACTCTTGCCCAACGTTTCTTGGAGGAAATAACAACACACGCATTTATAGATGCTGACTATATTTATATTTTCAGTATGAGTTTCTGGTTCTGTGCGTGTTCCCAGGTTAGTAGAACATACAATACAACTATGCGTCATGTAGTTCAACAATCAAACTTAGACAAGTTACTCGGCTATAAAAATAATTTTGCCTTGCTTTGTTTTCCTTTTGCTTGCCTTGTGCCTTTACCTTGCCTTGGCATGAATGAACACTTTGTCACTTCTTACTTAAGATTAGTTAGTCAGCAAGTCTAGAGATCAACTGACGATCTCGACTACTTTATCAGCAACACAAGCACAACTTTCGTCCTTCCGTTTCTTCTCAATACTTGATACATTCGTATCATTCCTTCATTCTTTTGCACATTGAATAACTTAAAATGTGACTTGACTTGATTCTACTACTCCGCATTGCTACTGATACAGATTATTATAACGTAACGGAATTTTCTTGACGAAAGTACTTGGAGTAATTACAATAACTGAGTGAAGTGGTGTAGTGTGTAATGTAATAGCCTAAGTATGTAGTTCAACTGGTTGAAATATTGCGTTTCTAGTATACAGTCTCTAGATTGCAGATACTTTAGTAAGCAGCAAATAGTTGCCAGCAGAACTTTATTAAATACAACTACTATAGCAGTATTGATAAGTATGTTGTAGCAGTATAACTATATACCATTATAAATCCTCTAGTATATATCTCTACATACTTAAAGCACAGCAAAACACATGATATTATATTATAATAGATCACAACAGCACTTTAAGTAATAAGTTGTAAACCAGACACGAAGTACATCACATAGAACAGCAAAATAACCAAGCAAACAGCTTAACCATATTGCGATGTTGTAGCAGTGCCTTGATTGATTCGACTGATCTAGATCGCCTTATTATTATTGCCTTAGACTTGTAAAGCGATAATATACGTTCTCAAGAAAATCCTCCACTCACACATACTTACAATGCAAACTTGATTGATATTCGGTATCGTATAACTTTGCAATCAAATTCTGTCTCAAATTGCAACTCAAAACAGACTGCGATGATAAGACGAGCTGTTCTAACTCGTACCACACAGTATATTGTATGTCTTGTGTTTGTATGTACCTATATACGTGTGGTATTCTTCTACTACTACTACAACTTCACTGACGATCTCATCTTATCTCCCTCTTGAAAGACTCAGTGAGTGAGTGAGTTTGTCGAGCGAGCTGAATGAAATCAACAGAGAAGCAATTGCTAAGCACAAACCAGATTTTTCGTATACTCTTTCATTCCTTGCAACTGAAGAGCGTCTTTACTACTGCCACAGACTTCTCTGCCTGTGTATATAAGACTCTTCTTGTTACAGCTTGTTAATATTTCCTATGTGTTGTAGAATCCCATATAATACAGGCAGTACTTAAATCCTCGTTTTCCTCATGTGTTTGTGTATGTATCTCAACTAACCAGCATAAGACACTGCTCGGATTCTTAAAGTTGTCAGATGGAATGAGCAACTTAAGGAGCTGACTTACAGATGCAGAAATTCAGAAAGACTTGGAGTTTAACTTATGTTGTAAAAATCCTTAGGTTTCAATGGAAACCTCACATACTGAACTGTACACACTTTTTGTGTCTCGTATATATTATAGGTACTCCAATATAAGTAGGCAGTATACCACTACTACTTGTCTATGTTCACAAAAATCTCAGATAATATTATGTAGGTATATAAGTTAGATAGGTAGAAATGTTTTTACAGTGCGACGACACGACGGGTTTTGTTCTTGCTTGATTTCGCTTAACCCTGTCTCCTTCACGGACTGTCTCAGAATGTTAAGTATTCAGTTTGTAACTATGTACAAGATAGTTCAGCTAGGTATGTTAATGTCAACAAGGATGTTTTGTTAATTCCGTTTACCGAGATCATACCATATATACAATACAAGTAGGTAAGATGAAGAAGTAGCTGGAACAATCTTATATAGTTTACAGTAAAAGACTGTAAATTTCCTTTAGCCTTATACTAGTAGGTATGTATATACATTCAAAATATCAAGTAAACGACAAGTCATGCTGCGAGTGCCAATAGCTGGTAACACACTGCCTAACCTACCTATCCAAACATCTCTCAACACTTTCTTACACACATAATACCATGACTGCTCCATTGCATTGCAATATCTTCAATTTGGACTGGCAGCAAGTTAACTGCCATATATAAGCATGCAGACCGCTATAGTATTTATTAATACATTAAACTATCCTCACAATGCTTGTTACTTGCTACACTTCAGACAGATGAGACAAATAGATGCGATGCAGTCGGCAATGCATTTCACACTAATGAAAATAACTTTTAACCTACCTACAGCTATCTATAATACTTTCATAGGAAGTTTCTATTTAAAATTCCAACTGCCGGCTTGTACAGCTCACTCTTTGTGTGTGGAAAGCTACAGAGAGTGTTGAATGGCATTAAAAGTGCAATTAAAAGGGATATTGTTTATTGCACAAAACATTCTTTGTTCCATTCTGCACGTATTGTAAATTGTACCGTATTGATCATCTTCTTCTTTTACATGCTTACTATTCTACACATTAGAAATTTGAATCGTGTAATGGTATACTTTGGTATATTGGTAATTTCTGGTAGTATTAGTATTTACACAAAAGGAACCTATACAAAGGGTTTAACATTGTAAGTGTTTACTGACATCGTTTCAGCAATAGAAAACAATTTGTATGCCTGCAGAGCTGAATTTGTAAAATACCTATACTGAAGGACTACTGGGACATTGTCTATGTGTGTCTGTGTCCATTAATTGGTAATGAGGTATGAGATTATTAATTATAAGCGATAGTGATACAAGTAAGTTTAGTGGTATATCACTTTAATTGTGTATTCCACTTGCATCTGTTATTGAAGCGAACAATATCTATCCAATTTTCTGTCAAGTGTAATTCAGTAATGTTAAGTTACGTGCAGTTCAACTTTCTACATTAGTATTACAGTAGTATCACACTATACCTACGCAAGAATGCTTCGTTGATTTATGTCGTATGAGCACAACTTTGCATAGTAATAACATCCAACGGTAGTTTATCTTCAGACTTCAGCGAGTAAACTATTCTAAATGAGACAGTAGTTATATTACTCACATTCTGCATTGAAAACTTGGCTCTTTCCTGTTGATGCTTCTATCGGGAGATAATAAACTTCCATCTCAGTCATATACAAGACTCTTCACACTTGCTATAATAAATATACCTACTCTTTATTCTCAAGGTTATTCTTTGGGTAAAATTTTTCAGTTGCTGACTGAATATAATTGAAAACGCGTGAAAATTTTGAAGCTAGAAATTTTTCATTGTGATGGAAATTCATATAAGTCATGTCGTCGGCGACTGTGGACAGAACAGAAGTACTAGAGGAATTGTAAGTGCAGTACAATAATACCTATGTCTAGTCTAGCAGTAAAAATGCATAAATATACCAACAAATGTTCTCGTTGGCAATGTAAATGTCACATGTGAACATTTTCGTCTAGAACTAAACATCAGAGAAAAGCAGGCAGAGTGGAAATCTAAGTACAACAGGACATTAAAGGCGAACATATTTTGTTGGCAGTCTTTGTTCTTCTTCTATATTGCTTATTCAGTAGCAATTTATCATAATGTTCTACTCAGAGCCGACTGTGCCGTTGTTGGAAGCAAATGCTAAGTGCAAAACAACTGCGTGCTAAAAAATGACACATATCTTTCATAAAAACAATTCTTTTGTACACCAATATAATACGATACCTACATACCTGCTTAGAATACTACTCGATATATTATTATTTAGTTATACTCCGAGCGGATTGAGCTTCTTAGTTGCTAGTCTACTTTCGTCCATACAATTTCAATATAGACTGCATTCTTACAATTTGTTAATGCAAATAGTGACCCAGTTGTGCCATAGATGTTATATTCTATTAGTGGTATATGTCAGTCAAATCCTGAGCAATTTAATTGCGTACGTGCCGTAACAATGCGCATACAATTTGTAAAATGTAGTAAAATTTATTTAATTAAACTTAATAATGATTTCTTCATCATTTCACTAACCAGTGATGAGAATTTGATTAGAAAGGCAATATACGTACTTATAATACTTGTTAGTTTAGTATGGGCCACAGGTAAAGTAAGTAGATTCATACATATACCTACCTATAGGTAATGGATTTACTGGCAGTTTACAAGTTTCACGTACACATATGTATGTCCATACATAATAGAAAACGCTGTAAACTTATTGGTTATGATCGTAAATGATGATTTATTTAATAATGATATTTATTGAGTACTTGTGCCTCCCTCCTAACAATCCAATCCAATAAAAGTACAAACAATGTAATGTAATGAGCCCATAATGCTCAAAAACTATTGCTACTTTTTACTGCAATCAAAATGCAAAGACTCTCTGTGCTATGCTTGCAAACAATCAAAGTAAAATGGTAGTTATTGTTACACGAATGTGAATTTGCTGATGTTGTTTCTCTTTGATTGCATTACTGCCTACAACGCGAATTTTGCTTGTAACTCTACATGAATTTGTAGCAAATAAACAAGATTTTCGTCCTATCACATTGTACATCGCAAGTCACGAAAATAATTTAATAATTTCTCTATTCACTCACCCAACGTACCATAGTAATGTAGGCTAAGTGTAAGTCAGATGGAACAACGTAATAATATTATTTCCTTGTCTAGATATAATTTACTACGAGATGACAAGTTTCGATATCTTGCTTATTAGTAACATACTGCTACCTATATAGGCATATAAACCTGCAATGTAATGAAATAATGATATAGATTCATACCATTATTTTCTGTGCAGAGTTTTTTTAAGTTTTTAAAGACATAGGTAGGTCTATAGGTATATTACATGCATTAACAACGGTCCACATTCGTAGGTACCCTTATACAAGTGTTTTATGTAAGGAAGTAGCCGAAGAATAATATAAAGCAAGAAAGAACAGTAGTTACACACCCAATCGCAATGTAAAAGTTACAGCTATGTACCTATAGGTAAAGATAGTAGTAATTATAGTATAAAAAATACTTGTTTGAAAAATGCAAGTGAAGGTTGCCCAACATACGGGACTTTGTTTGGATTGGATGGGCAAAGGGTGGATTAGGCACTCACTTGACAAGACAACTAACAAACTCTCGGCTTCTACTACTCTCATTCAGCCAGGCAACTTTACTACTAACTAAGCAACTGTACAGTTTGGCAGTGAAAACTGCACTGTACAGAGACGCTAATTCTTCAGCAAAGGCAGTCCAACCAAGCCGAAGCTCATTTACAACACTTGTACATGTATCACTCCATCAGAGACTCTCATCCTCATCTCGGAAAGTTCAACTTGTATCGAACACAAAATAAATACACATGTACATAGCCCAGCGCATAATTTCTACATAAACTTTGTACACAGAGAGGCATTGAAGCTACAAGCCACACAGCTTCGCTTAGACACACACACAGAGCTGTTGCATGTTTCATTGAGTTCATAGTTTAACTAGTAATAAGTAAGGCACTACAGCTTCACGGCACACACAATAACAGACGAAACATAAAACGGGTTTTTGTGCACAGCATGCTGGTCTGGCTCGTCAGCAGATTAAGTCTGCCAGCACACACACACATACAAAAGACACAGAGAGAGAGGATCGAGCCACTCGTGGGAAACAATTGCAATCCGATAGAATTCCGTTGGATGCCAATTGATCTTGATTCTCTTCATTCAGTCGTATTCTCCGTACAGAATCCTTTCATCCATAATACAATGCAATCAGAACCAGACAAGACCAGACCACAAGGAAGCATCATTGTGCAATGCAAAATACACATGAACACAACTTGACAGAGAATTTCAAATCTATTGTTGTTGCTATTTTATCTGAAGAACTACTGAATACAAGTCTTAACGCTAAAATGCTAACTGTTTGCTTGTTATATCAAATGTATGATGTATAAATAATAATAAGTGCTTGATTGTGATGTGAAAAAATGTAATGGCAACTAGTGCGTATTGATTGTCGTCGGTAATTTAAAAGGAACATCGTAAATTAATTGCAATCATATAGCAAAGAGATAAACAGGCAGGTGTGCAAAAGATGTACGTAGCAAAGATCAGAAAGAAAAGGCAAACAACGGAACCGTCATCTCGTAAAAAGACACGATACCACACACAGTTAAAGTAGCAGCGTTTTATATCATATCATGTCAAGCCGCATCGTATAAAACGGCTTTGTATTTATTATCACAGTATGCACTGCACTCTCGTAACCGTTAAAGTCATGGTGAGTCGTATTTAGTAAATTTATTTCTTGTGTGCTCTATGCAAAACCCTGTAATGTAAACGCTACAAATGAAAGGAATGCTAATTTTGCAAACAGTTTCTGTTTGTTTTGTGGTTACCGGTAAAGTTATCTAAATTCAGGACTTCAGGATGCAGGTGTACCAGTACATATGTATCTGCGATTCTGTTACCATTACTAGCAGGAGGAGAACACTTTAATTTGATCCCATGACTGAGTATTTACTGCACTGTCATTTTTTGAAAGCTGCATTTTTAAATTGGCAGTAAAAAATAAGATTGGGGTTACGTATTGAAGTAATTAACTATCCCTAATAATGCAACCAGATCTAGAGTAGTATGTAGAAAGTATACAATTTAAGTAATGCGAGCTGAAGATTATGTGAATAAACCTGTAGCTCATTATCCCAGATGTCCAACATGATAAATATTATTACCTCTGAATGCACTCTATTTTCTCTGAAACTTGTACCTCTGGGGGCAAATTAGTAACTTCCAAAAAAGTCTCGTTTCATTCAATGTTCTTTCTATTAGAATCCTTTCTCTTGTGCAAAGGATATTCTTTGTAATATGTTGTGAAATTACAAACAAAAGATATGATAATTAAGCACATTCTCTACTACTAGTTCTGTAGAAGTAATGTGATCCAAATCTGCTACTATTAATTAGCTTATGCTGCTGGTACTATATAACGCATGTGTAATAGTAATAAGAGTATATTTTTTTAGTGCCATTGTCATATTAGGCAATATAAATTATAATTATGCTACTGCAATTCTTAAAGTGTGGTGTGGCATATTGTACAGACTTGGAAATTAATTTGATTTGCAGACTTGTGTGAACCTCGAAATTGCAATTAATTATTTCTTAAGTATTTGTTGGTTATTTATGTTTCGAATTCATGATATTTATTTCAAACTACAATCTACTTAATTGCCGTAAAAGAATGCAGTATTAATTTAATTACTTGCTGCATTCTATAACAGGGTGGGGAACAAAGTTCTTGTAAAACATTGCATATAAAAACCAGAGATACATAACATATATGCATATATGTAGTACAGATATACGTACTTTCATGGCAAAGTACTTCTTGGGTGACATTACTGTGATTTTGAAGGTCTTATTTTGTTTCAGAACTGTTTTGACACCCATACTGCCCACAATATTGGTTTGCAAGAACAATTGCAACTACAGTCGACAAAAGCATCGAAACTTGTAACGCATACGCCGTAAAACCAGTTCCATTTGTATACTAAATTAATTATTTGTTCAGAAGTCGGGAGCTGACTAAAACGAGCATTACTATACGTAATGTGTTCGTGTAACATGCCTCATTGGTATTTATGTTCTACTAACATGTTGCAACGGAAATCGCTTTGATCTTTTGCGTGGGATGTTGCACATACGAAAAAGACCTTACACTTTACACTTACGATCCAATTCCAACACAAATAATTTAGGTCAATTATATCTCACTAAAATAATAGTTAAAACTTCAAAGATGTTGGTGAAAGTTTTTGCTACTAATCGTGTAAGTATTTTCAAGTGAATTAAACACAGCATGGAAGATGATGCTCTTTATTTCTCTAAACAACATGATTTCTCATGCAAATTGTTTAGTAGACGTAGACAAACTAGAATTTGCATTTACACATAATCCCTTGCCGTCAATGGATGTTAAATAAATCATGATTCATGACTGACGAAGAGCTGCTTTTGTCTTGCTACATAATGGACTATAAACTGTAAGTGCATGATGAGTAGAACATGTGTCGAACAGCAATACAAAGGAAGAGCTTAATCAAATCACGATTATAATATTGCAGTCTCTTTCTCCAGTTTCACTGTCTATAGTATCAAATAAGCAGAGCGAAATTAGTTCGTGCAGTCCGTGAATTAATAATGTAATGTTCAGGCAAGTTTAGGTATCTACTGAATTAAATGGAGATTATAATTTCCACCGGCATTTCTGCCTCTTCTTCTTGCAACTGTTCATTATACTATGTAGAAGCATTATTGATTTCTAGAAAGAATCTTTTGATTCTATACATGGAGTGTGCGGTAGTAGTGGTAGTTCAATTCAAACTTTACACGGTGTATGAAATACTAGGAACGTAACTACCACGTACACACAACTTAATTTTCATACAAGGCAAGGTAAGAATATTGCTGTATGTATTTGTATTACGCTAAATGTTGGAAAGAGGCAGCAAATGTGAATCTGTCAGGAATAATGGAACGAAATGGAAAATGGAATTACAGTAGCAGAATGTATCCGATTCAGAAGAACACCATTTTAACCAGCTGTAACTTGCAAGTTGCAAGTACCAATAGTACATATAGGAGTCTTAACTTACTTATCAGTATAGTATATGGCTTTCCTACATATGTCACGTAATTGCACATCTTTATAGACATGTGTGCCTGTAGTTCTACTTCTACCAGTGCTTTGGAAACTTGAGAAGAAGGGAAAGTACCAAGAATAGTAAAGTACATTGCAGAGCTAACGGAATAGCGGAAAGTTGAAGTAGTTAGGTAGCTAAAGTACACATTTGGAGAGAACTACTATAAGCCACACTTTTTCGCTCACTCTCCGGATTTGCATCTCCTTCGTACAATATAAAGTACACTAGAGTATAAGTACTATACAGATAGACGTATATATAACTTACACCCAGCAGAACTTTAGTTTTGCTTGGACTACTCCTACTAAGCTGTAGCTGTACTTACACATGAACGTATCTGACATGGTAGGTACTCATATAGGCGGTAGTTATTGCACAGAGGAAATTTTAACTATTCGCATGTTGCTTCTGCAGCCTTTCGCACTCATTGCCAGTCCAGACGAGTTTTTCTCGACGAAGAACTTTTGGCTGTAGCATCCAGGGTGGTGAGACTTATAGCTTCAGCTGCTCTATATATTTACTTGGCTAGGTTAATGAGTTGGTTGGTGGTTAGTTGCTAATTATGAATCCCAGAATATTCACTCGAGACTACACTCTTCTTTCATCACAGTTGCTATCAAACTCGCCGCTTTTGCTTTCTTTTACTGATGTGAGCTTTCTCCCGTCCGCAGGAACTGGGTTGCCTTCCTCCGTTATTTTATAGATATTTGCATAGACTTAGCATATCATAGCAAGTGGATCTTAATTTCAAACGCTCAAGCCAAGGGCTTTAAATTTTAGATGGGATGAATTCCGCAGTAGCACAATAGAGATCAGAGTATAAGAGAGTGACTTGACTGCCGTATCAAGATGATGCGGATGTAGTCTCTGAAACGCTGTTTATGGTAGACTTCTTCAGTTGATTGAAGGAAAAATTTTACTAGTAGCACATTCAGTGTAGTGTTGATGAAGAATTTTATGATTTTTAGATTCCAGGCACGATATCAGAGTAGAAAGGCGTTTTAAACACTTTTTTTTAGTTTTCAGAGACCAAGCTCTGAAATGCTTGATGGATATTTTATATATAAGTACATTTTAATTTTGGATATATGGAAGTACCATTAGTACTATATACATCATATAGGCAATAATAGGCATATAGTAGTCCTTAACGAATTCATGTGCTTCTAGATGAAATTCGACCCAACTCACATTCTGAAGTTGAGTTAATTCTCACGACTTATTATAATGTTAAGTACTATTAGGATATTCTACCTGTAAGCGTAAGAACTTTCTCTTTGAGACCCTATCGTTCTTCTTCACTTCCAGTTTTGAACTGAATTAGCGAAGCAGAAAAAAATGTTTTAGCTTTAATTAAATAATTCAAGGGTAGAGACTGAGAATTATCCCACTTTGTATCTACGATTCTGACGAAAACAACTTTATACAATAAGTATATGGGTATATGGATTGTCACAACTAAATATATCAGTCTGTGTATATGTCGACACTCTTACTTCCTGGGGCTAAGTGTAAGTAGAGAGGAAAATAATTAAATATAACTTTTTTCACCTTAAATGCAACCAACCAACTACTTAATCGATAGAAAACACTATAGGGCCCTGACCCTGTAACAAAGTAAGGTAAGTAGTAAAAGTGAAATCATTTATTTAGATGATAATTATTTATTTATGTACAGTTCAGTTGGAATTGCAGATCTACCACGCGAAAATAAACTATGTAGGTAATAGGTAATAAAAGACAGAGATATAAAATTAAGGTTGACGTAAGTAATTTAACGTTTTCGTTGACTCAGCGAGGGAATTCGTTCGTAAAAACGATTGTTAATACCTAATAAGTTCATATTGAGCACAAGGTCTTGCGTGTATATGGACTTCAAAAGTTGTCGTGTCGTGTGATCCCGAAATGGCATTAAAAATACCAGCGGCGAAATGTGATTAATTTTGGAAGAGGAAATTAATTTCCGCTAAAACTGTCCAGTAAGAGTCAAGAGGATATTATTCCCATTAGTTTAATTTGTAGATTTATATTTTGAGCTTTACCGATACTACACTGATACTTAAGTTGTCTTTTAGAGAAATGAAGGCTGCTCATGACCAGTAATACGATCTCATGTTACATTGTGCGTCACTCTCGTAAAAATGTAACACGGAGGAGACCAGTACAAGATTAATGTTGCTCACCTGCCATAAAGTTCTAAAGTCTCTTTGTTCAACACGAAGAAGTTGACAAGCCTCCCGTGTAACGATCGTATTCTCTCTCGGAGAATCATCCAAGATAGACTCGCCAAAAAACGAACCCATCCCAAGGGTGCGTGAAACTGCATTTATGTCCTACAAAAATTAACAATTAGTTGAGATGATCACAAAGGTATTATGAGTACCACATCATGACGTACTGCTCTTTTCCTATAAGTAGCACAGCACAAAACCTCAAATCTAATCAATTCTGATACACATTGCATGATAACGTATTGTATTCGTGACGTATTGTCCCATTTTTCACAATTTCACTTTGTTTGACAATCTAATCTTACAATATACGTGTAGGTATATTGACTTGACTAAGCTACTGACTTTATACTGCTACTAACAATAAAGAGACTTCTGGAGAAAGTCTGTGTCTACAACTGGGTAAAAATAAATTGCTATTCTGTTCCAGTAAACATTTCGCTTGTGTGTGGCTCAGACTCAGCGGGTATTTATTTTATATTATTGTATGGTGCTTTAAGGGAAAACGGAAACAAATTCAGGGAAAAGGCAGAGAAAGTAGACGTACACAGAATATGTGTCTACACAGTGAATGTAGATAAATAAAATAAAATAGAGTTTGAAGAAAGGAAGATGAGAGATACCTCAACGATTCCCGTTTTGGATACGTGAACATCAAGAGTACCGACGAGTACGGCATACCAACTGGTTCCTTTGTCTCCTTGCCGATACACTGCAACCAACAGACAAGACTCAATGCAATCACACTACTACTCACCCGAACCACTCATCCAGCAACACAACAACCAGCCACGATATCTATTCACCATTACTTTTACACTCGGATGAGCATTAGTACTCCAGGCACACAACTCTTATGCAATTCCTTCTCCAACGAATACGAACCAGGAGAATTCCAAATATTCTTACAGTATTATTTCGTTGTGCATTTTACTTGGCAAGCAGCCTTACACAAGTAAACGACTATACCCTAGCTTACAAAGTAAAGTACAGTAAACAAACATACTAAACAGTAAAATACATTGATACATATATAAAAATAAATCTAGGACATACAATAGTACAACCCATACTTTTATCATACACAACAACCTACAACTTCTAGTAGCACCCTTTTTCCTAACAGAAATGCTACCGATACTATTAGAGTGTTTTTCTTGATATTTACATAAGAACATGAGTGAGAGAATGTGTCTTAAAGAAAGTCTGGCTTTGCCAGTAATCATTTTTCAAGGAGGAGGCTTCTGATGGAGAAAGGCAACAGTTTGCTTCACGCTATACACAGACTCTCTTAAAGTAAACAACAAAATCTAATTCTATATAGGCTACATAAACATTCCTCACCATCAAACTTGGATGGATACACGAGAGAGATTAAAAGCAAATGCAGCAGAATAGATTACGTGTGTACCATTGTTGAATGTTGAGTGCGGATATCAAGCTGAGTGAATGGAAGAAGGAAAAGGAAATCACCACGACAGGAAGCTGATTCGAAAAGGAAGACTCGAAAGTATTTCCGTCTCATATTATTACTCGGTTTTCCTATTTAATGCTGAACTTTCAGTCATGGCACATACGACATAACACACTCTATACTATATTCACTTATGCATCTCAAGACACCATCCGGATAACGGATTCAGCAAACATCTACCGGATCATCACGTTTTTATAAATTATGCAATAAGGGCGTGCTGAAGGTTAATTTGTAAAATTAACTTAAGTAATACCCTGCAGACCTTATTATTCCGGATCAAAAATTTCATAGTCTAATCACAGTAGATGCTTACTTTCCTTCAGCACAGGAATAAACGTGAAATTAAACAGACTTAAAATATATAAAAAAAATCATTTCGCAACAACGCAGAATGTATTTATTGTTTGTTTCACAAGCTAAAGTCGCAAACTCGCAAACGATATCGTTAAAAATCTGGACTTGGAAAGGAAAGGTTAAAGTAACACTGAAATAACGATGAAAATAGAGAAAGCAGCGGTTGCCATTTTCAGCATAAAAAAGATTGCAATAAATACTCATATAGTAAATTAAAACTGCAGCTGCAAGTTTATTGGAGAACTTTGATATCTTCTTCTACAGTTATAGTTCATATCAAACTCATCACATCTCACTCCATATTTTATTACAAATACCGTAAAAGGCTATAGCTTTCTCACTTTTCTTCCATTTTCTTTCTCACACGAGTGACGAGTCTCTCGAGATTCAATTTTTGCTGAATGGTATTAGCACTATAGTACAAAAGTATATTTACTTACAGACAGAACCTATAGGTATGTAGCCTATGTAGGCATATGCTTTTACTTATATGTTACATTTGGCAAAGAATGAAAAGACATTTTCAAATATTCACATTTTCACCTGAGATACGCACACAAACATAAAAAATCCTTCTCTTTAGTTTCACAGCTACTTTTTGCCTTAAGTCGTAAAAACGGAATTCATCTCTCCCAACCCAACCCACGTCATTGAATTTTACATCATTGTTCGCAGTATTCTTTCCGTTAAATTCTCCCATCGCATATGCAAATAGCTACAGCTCTTTCTCTACTTTTCCGCCTAGTTCTATGCAATAAAATAATGTAAAATTCATTGAATGAATGAAATAGAAAGAACAAGTTTTTTTAAAACTACATACTAACTCTCTCCTTCTATATTTCTAACATGCATTAAGTTGCTGGTACAATCGGTTCGACTAAAAATTTTAAGATTAAACCTGGGACGATTCTGTGGACTGACTCAAATTAAATATTGAAATACTGAAATAAGAATTCACTTACAAGTGACACCGGAATCAAGTTGTTCTAAGTAGGCACATCCAGCGAGTTGGTGAAGCAATGGCGGAGGAACTCCAGTCAAAGCTGCCAAATGTCGAAGGTGACTGACAATCACAGCTATGTCATGAGTCGTTCGATCGGCTGGTCTGAAAGGTTCGTCATAAAGATAATTTAACACATATATATAGAGAAATAGCAGCAAAACCAAATATAAAACAGCACATACAGTCTGGATACGAAAAAAGAGATATATAATTCATGGAACTGATTCAGTTGCGATAATAAACTTTCTATAATACCTAGTTGTATCTCTATTCTTATAAAAGCTGTAGTGCTTTTATGTAGGTTTGTATATTGGACTAGTAGTAGTTAAGGCTTTTAGGAATGGTTACTTTTTATAGGAAGGTACTTATAAAAACTTATAACGTGGTCCAAAGAAAGTGACGCCATTGAATTCCTGGAAAAAATAAATACTGTCTTCTCTAGACACTCTAGGCACGGAAACCTTTCTATTCTTATTGAATGTATACTGAAAGTCAAACTTTCTCCAATCTGTCATGACTCGGGTAACCCCGTCTGTTTTTTAAATCTATAAAACTCTCAAGGCACGAAGTCCCAACACAATTACCAGCAGCCCAACTGACTAACAGCCACCTTTGAAAATACATTACAGCTCCTCTACTCATATTTACAAAATGGCATCTCTCCGTCTTTTTTGTCCCACTTAGATTTATTACTTTGTTGCACAGAGTAGATGCGATCCTATAACACCCAAAGCCATCAGCCTTATGCTCCTTCACTTCTTTCACTCTACTCTACTACATCTTCCAGTTCTGTTTTTTCTATTACTTTACAAGGAAACGAACGTATGGATTGAATGGACAGAGCAACAAGTTGCACTAACACACTTTTTCTATTTTCTTTGACATATTCGGATTATATCAAACAAAATGTGTCTTTCAATTAGTCTTTCTAGCCATTTATTCATATCGCCAATGTACCACATGTTATTTATATAACAACGAGTATAGACAATCTTTATTCACAGTTATGTGATAACCAAAAATGTTATACAATTTATATATTGTATACCTACTGCCTATACCTATAAAATTTACCCACACTTTATACCTGTCTGTTATTATACCGTTATTCACCCACTCACTATTCATTAATACGTAATACGTGTACTGTTTCTATGTACATAATACCTTTTATTAAACCCAAAATGAAGTTTTTATGTACGAATGCTTTCACAATTGAATTTAAGTCCCAAACTAAACATTGTGCACAAAAACTACCACAAAAACCTGCGGATAAACCAGAAAGAAAATTGATGGACAAATGCTACATCTTTGACAGTTTTAGCTATACGATATCACGAATAAAAGGATAATATAAAACAGTATAAAAGTATCTAATAGTCCCGAATGCTGATCATGAAAGAAAACTTATAACTTTGAGTAGGTAGTGAACTTGCAACGGAACATGTGTTGTATACGCTAACTATATACACTACGCTAAACGCTAAACTTGTACCTATTCGACTACTTACAAACTTACATATATGCGTGTGACGGTTTTATATACTTCTATCAGGATAATAGTAATAGTAGTACAATTCTTCTTTGACGATTAATTCCTTTTTCTCATTGTATAGTAGAATATTATGATGTTAGTTACTTTACTAGAAAGGAAACAATACTGATACATATGTAACCGAACAAAATATATATCTAACAACAAACCCATATAGCGCATATGTATTGCTGGTACTCTTTACTCTATGTCGTAAGTGGGAAACTGTGTTTGCAGGTACACATGCACTGGGAAAACTTTCCGAAATTCCAAGTTGAATTCTGGTTCTATGCGCTAGTACTCCCATGGAATAAAATTAAATTACGATCTAACATAACGGCACAACAGCAGCCTTCTATTATGAAATTAATTTGTCCGATTGTTCAGTCCCATACAAAATTAATTCTGCATAGATTCCCGATGCTCGTGATGAATTTGAAGTAATTTCAACATCTAGTAAAACGAGCTGCATGCGTCATTTGAGTTATACTCCCGAGTTATATTTGTCCACGATATTTTGTCTGTTCTATCTCCCATATTATTATCTTCGACAAAATATTTGGTTACATGAGGAAACTCACTATGTATAATGTATGTAATACAGACAGGTATACTATATGCATTAAGAGACGGCATAAACTTGTAAAACTAAACTAATAAAGTAATTAACTATTTAATAAAGAGTATGTGAAATATATTTTTATAATAATTTAACCAAATTATCACAACACGCAAGGGGTGATGCGAACTCTACCCGAAAATTAGTGAGTTTTTAATTTCTAATTCTTTTTTAATTATTTTCTAAGAGTAGTACGTGAATATATTTATTTTCAGCTTTAATGAGGAAGTTAACCTTTTGTCTATGCTGGAATTCCATAAATCTTGGGTCATCTTCTTCCAGGCGACCTTGGCTTCCATGATGAAGGCGACTCTTCAGAGGGAGTCTAAACCTTTTTAGCTTTCAATAAAAAAAATGATTAAACCTTTGCCGTCGATTCGACATACGAGGCAGACACACACACAGACGATGTGACTACGACTGTGGACACTTGGTAAATAAATTCATGTTGTTAAGTGTTTGTGTAGGAATGAGACTGAATGTGTTATGCGATGACAGTTACATGACACTTGGACTGTTAAATGACATCGCTGTGAAGTAATAACCGATAATCGTGGACAACAGTTGACTTTCCGTGTAATCTTTCGTACCACGGCCATTACCCACATAAATCTCACTTTCACCGGCAACTTTCTCCCGAAAGCCAGCAAAAACACTTAACTTTGTCATTAACTCTGTCATGCACACAGCACACAGATATACTGCTGGAAACACGAAAACACATATTTCCACTTTAATTAATCATCCCATCACGATTTCAACAAATTTCAATTAGTATGTTCAACTTTTATCGTCACACAACCACTAGAATCGAATTTAAATGACTGCCTTGGACTTACAACAGTTGATTTCTTACAAACACTAAAAACATACCACCGATGAGATGCTTATTACCAGCAGTGATTTTTTGGACTTTCTCTTGAAAACTATTTCAAAACGGTAATAAACGTTGTGTGAGTGACGAAGGTGGTCGGAGTATCATTCTCTTTTGCAAGTTTGAGACGTTGAAAATGAGACATGTAATAATTAATCGTGTGAGATACCAGGGCTCCAGTGTGCATTGTTATGTGTTATTTCCTCTGCCTATGGAAAAGTGATTTGTGAAAGTTGTAAGGGAAAGAAAGAGCGGTTGTTGCTGACAGTCTGAGAGTGAAAAGAGAACTGGAAGCACGTCGCGGTGGTAAGCGTGTCTCTTACTCTACTCCGTGGTCTGAGGCAATGAACTGCGCTGTATTTGGAAAGTTCGGTTAGTTGTACAGATGCAGAAGGTCGAATTCTGAAAATTCTATCCACTACACCATGCAGTCACTGCACACACTATTTAGTACATGTCATGGAATACACAAAACAACTAAACTAGTAAACTACATACAAACTGTACACTGTACACAGTACACACCAATCTTCCAAGAAATGAACAAGTGACCCGGTATGTAATGCAGTTGTTAACGTATTTAGGTGCTCACAATACCAATACTCATTCATGTTTACTTTATATGTATAGGAAAGCATGTACATGAGTAACTAATTGTAAAGCCATGTAGTTAGCATAGCTGGCAATACTTATTTCGTATACATTATCATGTTAGTCATGTTTTTAACTTCGTGAGATGGTGGTAAAATGCATGAAAATGTAAAACCTACTTTGATTTGAATGAAAATATTAAAATTAAAAATGAGTTAAATGAAATCATAATAATATTTTACATGCATTTCGTTATTCTTTATTCGCTAAAAATATGCATTTGTGAAAACAGTTAAGAAGTATATTGAAGATTAATAGTATGTGTGTATTATGTATATGTAATATGGAATACGTAAAATAGATCATGCATATTGCAGGGTTATTTTATTACTTATGCAGATCTTATAGAACCTTTCTAATCTCATAATATTATTATTATTTAGAATTACAGATAGAATTATCTTATCTCAATTTCTCAATCTTATCTTATCTAGTCAGTTTCCTTTGTTTTCAACTCTGTGAGTAAATAATATCCAAATCGTTACCCGAGACGCTTAGTTAGTTTGAAATAGCTAAGCGAAGCTTTACTACATAGATTAGATACTAGATACACATTGGTATTTTTCTTTTGTGTGTATAAGTAGTACAATTGAAACTGAGACTTGGACAGTCAGTGCATTTTTTCACAATAGAAAATTAGTGCTTTCTACTTTATGAGGTTGAGGATTGAGGATGTCTTGATTCTTCCTGTCCGTCTCATGTTCTTGTTTCGAATCTTCTTTAATTTTGTACATGTTATAGGAATAAATTCGCTGCTGTGGCAGTAAAATCTACTTACAACGGAGCATGCGTTATTTTAGTCTTCGCTAAGCCACGCTAAACTTATGAAGCGTTTGTTGTGGGCTCCATTTCCATTCTTTCTTCCATCGTCTCAGTCAGTGCAGTCGTTTTGGCAGAAGGTAATCGTCAGTATTTAAAATAATTAAAAATGTTCATTCGTTAATTCAGATTGTGATAATTGTTTCTAGTGTTTTATTCAGTCTAAAGTTGGTATTGTAGACAGTGTTACTGTGAATGATGTAGATAGAATAGAAGTGTCAACTTTTGGTGATTTAATCGTGGTTGGTGGGGGGCATTCGTATTTAACAAAGTTAACTCAACACCCCCGAACGGTGAGTATCTATTCATGTATTATAAATATTTTCGATACACTTGACAATTAGTTGGTGTTTGTTTGCAGTACGCCTTCATCAGATGTAATTTTTTGAATAATTTGTTTTTCCAGTTGCAGGGCCCTTGTGCAGTGTGAATTGTACCATGGAGAATTCCTGTTTATTGTGTAAAGGAAATACTCTGGACAATGTTGCTGATCCCCGTCTGAGTCCATCAGAGGGGAAAGCATTCTGCAAGTTACTTCAACTGCCACTATTTCCGTTCGAGGGAGAAATTATGAAAGTGGGATTTTGTGAAGGTTGCAAAAATCAGATGGGAACTGTGGAAGAGATATATGAAGCCATGGAAAACCACAATTCTAAGTTAGCTAGCATGCGAACCAAACTTCAAAACAAGTTTGCATGGTTCTCACGGGATCATCATCTTCAACCTGGAACATCGCGTCAATCTGGGGAAGTTTCTTCAGGTCCCCTGTTGGAGATTCGAAATCTGTTATTCAAGCGTAAGAATATTATTATTCGTGTTTTATTGTATTCATATTATTATTAATCATATTGTGATATAAATTATAGCATTTGTTAGTAACATTATTCATCATTGGATTGCTATTCGTTAATGTACCGGTGATGAAACTTGTATCAAGTTTTACACACTTCAGCATACAACTAACCCATTCAACCAATTGCTATGCCACACCTGCCACGGTACATCGACAACTTGATGAGATTAAAGTTGAAATGGTTAAAAATTGACTGAAGTTTCATCGCCGGTACATTTCCGAATAGGTCTAACACGTCTTATAGCAGTATCATGGACTTACTAATAAAATGTGTGCATTTTGACTTCAGAATTGCAAGACATTAGTCAACGTGAATTAGATAAAGTGGATGCCCAACGCAAAATGGCCGTTGTTCCAGTATCAACTCAATCAGATCCTACTCCAGGGAGAAGTGTGGAGGTGCAATCAGATATTACAAGGATTGAAGTAGAAACTCAAACAATGGAACCCATACCAAATAATAAACCGCACTCCGAAATAGGATTGGAATCTCAGTCGCAAAGTAAGAAATAAATTAACATTTTTTGTTGTACTTTTGGCGGCTGTATTTATGCATATAATATATAGACAGAAATTCTGACCTATATAATAATATGATTATATTATAGGTCAGAATCTCTGTCTCTTTTTCGAACATGGATATTGATATTCAAAGTAAAACGTGGGCATTTGGTGTAGGTATCTTGAGGGTGGATTCTTCCCAGCAGCCATCATGTTCTTGGACTAATCCAAATAAAGCACGTATGGAATCTCCTCAAATACCTGATACTTCAAATAGGAGTGCTTCAACTATAGAATTAAGCATCACCGAAAATGCAGAAGATAATGTCACAAATAATATTAAAGGTACTTTGATAGAGTCTGTGTTGTCTTCCGATGCATTTAATTCTGAAGACCCCATTTCTGGAAGTTTGACCCAGCCGTCTCAGGAACATACATCAAAATTCGATGTAAACGATGCTGATGCTTTAGACACGCCGATTGATGGAGAATTAGTTTTTGATGAACTGGGTGACATGCAAGTAGCGACCATAGATATCAATACAAGCGAGACTCCAACAATCATTGGACCTAAGCAAAATCAATCTTTGTCGGATCACAATGCAAGTTCTGATCCTGAAACGGACGATGAAATGAGTAGGAATGATACTGCAGATAACGTTGATGTAACCATCCTTCAAAAATCAAAAGTGCCAAAGAAAAGCGGACATGAAAAACCCGAAGGACCTCCCTCAGTATCTGTGTCCAATAATATGCCAAAGGCTGTGGTAAAACTGACACACGTTTCTGTTAATGTAATTAAAACAGAAATTGCGAATGAGATACAAGTACCAGAAGTGAATTTAGGTCAAATAGGAAATAACGATGACGAAGAAGTTGTTGTTATTGACGAAGTTACTACTCCTAATGCCGCCGAAAACAATGTGAAGAAAAAGAGAGGAAGGCCAAAGAAAAACATAGATTCGTCGTCGCAAGATGAAGTAACTCCACGAAAAACCGAATATACTGCTGCTAAGAAAATGAAACAAGAAATCAAAATATCTTCTGGAAATAAGCAGGCTATACATAAAAATAAGTCACCACAAATATCCCGCAGCGGTAGAGTAGTTAAGAAAAAAGAATCCCCTGAACTTTGAGACATCATGCAATGTAAAGTATGAAGGATCCATAATACATTACTATCATTATTTCATCATTTGACTTTGTTTAGTTTTCAACGAATTCAGGATGCGATTTAAATAATAATAAATGAAATCGTTTGTAGTTTAGCCAATAATTAAGTAAAGTCTGTTACGTATAATGAAAATGAAATCGTTTGTAGTGTAGCCAATAATTATGTAAAGTCTGTTACGTATAATAAAATCGTTTGCAGTGTAGCCAATAATTGTAATAAAAAACTGATGTCTAATTCCATTTCACGGTTTTCTCAACAGTTAAATGGTGTATATTGCAAAATAACATATACAATTGGCGCAAAATCTCCCAAAATTTGCATACATACATATACAAAGTCTTTTAGTAAAGTTTCATCATAGTATAGGCTTGAAAGTAATTTAGTATTGGTTTTTATTTCACAATGGAGACATTCGATGCATCTTTTCCCATTAAGTGTTAATTTAAAAACAACGTAGCAAACAATGGGAAGTGGGAACATCTTGATTAATTACTGAAAACGATACATTTAACAAGTCTATAATAATTGTGTTTATTGTGGATATTTAAACTGGAGGAATAATATGTAGTAATAGGCTGTGTCGATTTGTTGTGTGTGGCAGAATGAAAGCGTCCGTCCCCTCGAATAGAAATAGGCATTTTGAGTCTTAGTAATGTTTAGTAGTCATCTATATCGTACACTCCTCCTTCTAATTCATCCAACTGCATACTTTGGAAATCTACCTTGTAGCGGAGAAGACCTGTACAATTCAATAACAAACATTATTTTAAATTCAGGATTACCAACTTCATGTCAACTTATTCTAACACTCACACAACAACAACAAAATCTATAACGTTTTGGCAAGAAACTATATTAAGGCATTAAAGAGTGTTAGGTTGTCGGGTCGGTGTACACTACACGACGAAAACAAACGAAATTACAAAACATTACAACACAACTAAAACCTTTCATAGAATTACAACTTGACAGCTCCCACTCAGTAAGAGATTTTAACAAAATCATGCATTTTGGTGCATAATGAATGCAAAGACGCAAGCACTGCTTACAACAGGTGTTATGTTCATCGTCACACTAACACTAAAAATGCAATACTTACGATTAACTACCCTTATACTTCATTACATCACATTTCTAGTTTTCATATATTTTTGAGGTCGACTCGGCAGAAATTAAAATGCAAACATCAAACTACAACTCTAAAACAGCACTAATGATTCAGTACACCCAACAAAATACTTCAAACAATTACCAATTACAAAGACAGGTGAACGCATGACATGACAAATCAAGGTAATATCACAAAAAAGTTGTCTATGTTTAAAGTAAGCGCATAAGATAAAAGCTACAAACATTACATGCGAAGTAAAACTAAATACTTTGTCTGTCCTTGATGAATAAGCCAGTAGTGAATTAGGCAACTCGAGTTTTTGTTACAACAACATGCTCTCGCAATGGTCACAATAATTTGCACTGAATTTGTTGCCGCAGATCGTGACAACCGAAAAAGTATTATTATATTTCATAGGCAGGTAACACTAATTGCCAGTTCATGCAGTTAATAATGCAAACTAGTCTGCGATTCAGTTACTTCGTGTAAAGTGGATTAGAGATTTCAGATTATATACTTTACTACCCACAACCCAACACAAATAGGTTTTGCTTTGCAAAACACAGATTGTGTACAAGACAACAGATTTGTTAGGACAATTACCGCTGCTGCGGTAGTAGTTGATATTCATAAAGGGATATTTATCATGCGGGTTAATTCATATAGGAATAATTCATGCTGGCTTATCCATTCTGGATAAAGACAGGAAGACACAGAGAGAGGTAAGGAAACTTGGTATCCCGTTTAGAATAACAAAACACCGTTACTACTTGAATTAATTAGCGTAGAGCTAGTAACGACAGAAGAGAGTTACAGAGGAACACTGATACAAACACACTTGACTTAGGTAGTGCAAGTACACAGAGATAACTAAAGACACCGGCAACACGTAACTTACTAAAATAAAACATTCTAAAGGCATGAAGAACAACGACATTAAAACACGTCAAGTACACGCGGATGAAAACAAATTTTCCGACCATATAAAACAGGCGAAGTATCAAGATGTGTTCAATTTAGTAATCATCCAAGTCTACGTCCTCTAATGGATCGTCAGCTTGCAATGATTGGAAATCAACTCTATATCGCAACATCCCTACCAAAACCACCAACAAAAGTCAGGCAATCCCGTAAATTCAGTCAACCGAGCTATTGTATTCAACCAATTGAAATGTATAGTCATTAATAGCTTTGACCCAAGCCAACACCCATCTTAATAAGATACATAGCAAATTACACCATCAAGAACTGTCATGTAAAAATTAGTATACAATTACTACTGACCAAATAAATTCACCATTACTGTTAAGCTTTTTCAAGCGTACCATAATAATATTTTAAATAATCCAGGTGTAAGATAACGAGAGATTAGAGATTAACATGGAGTAGCCACTAATTATGCAATAATCGTGAGTCTAACAATTCTTCTATATAAGTTTGCCTTTGCTTTTCACAATTAATATGCAAACAAGAGATACCCTGTTCTGATTTGAAGTGAATAGGTCAAAAGTCAATTCGTCTGCTGGCTTTCAATTAAAATTACGATTTATACATATCATTTTTGATTATCTAACCGTCTAATCCTGTTCACAAAGGTTACTTGCAGCTCTATTTTAACTTTACATAAACAAATTGTGAAAACTGGATCTCGCTTTATAATTTAGACACTTTAAAACGTTTAAAATTATGCATAAACATACAGAACCGACGTCATAAATTTCTGAAATATTTTTCTATGTCTTAACAATTCTAAGATAAATATATTGGGTGCGACGACATGACTTAAGGAAAACAACAGCTAATTGTAAGTTTCCTTTGATTGAATACCATTATGTTGTTGTTATGAAAGTATTCAACATTAAATTTATCAGCAATAAAATTGTTTTTTAAATTGTAAAAATATTTTACTACAAAATGGAACAAGGATTACCTCCAACACCGCCGAATCCACGTACGTATTGCGAACCTTCTTGCGATCGGTCAGTAATAATTTCTAGGGTCGCACCGAAAGTTTTGTAGTTATTTGCTATCCATTCCAACAAAGGTTGACATTCTACCAATTCTAACTCCACCCCCGTCTATGAAGAAAAAAAAATCAAAAACTTTTAAAATTGTTACCTACCTACTATTGCTAAATTACATTAATGTAAATCATTATTTAAGAAACCCTACCTCTTTGTCTGAGAAGTGAGACTTGTCCTTCTCTTGCTCAGGTGTTAAATGTAAAACCTTTTCTTCTCCTGACCCATGATTTTTCAGAACGTATCTCTGTATATCCAAGTTTTCCCAACAGATCAAAGTTTCAACGGAGCCCAGCTCCAAGGCTTTCAATGTGTCTTCTACTCCAAAACAATATTTCCCCGTATCCTGGCTGATTTCATCAAAGTAACGACCTGAGCACAACATTCAATGATTATTAGACATTTTTTTTACCACCAACTGAAAAAAGTTACAATACAATCCAATATTACCGATAAGTTTTTTCTCTTGAATAAACTTCACATTTTGTAGGGACTCAGCTGCTAATTCAATCGCTTGATTGAAGCCATTTTCACCGCCATAAGAAACGTCAACTAATTTGATAATTTTAGCTTGCAATCTCTATAATACAATAATGCAGCAAATAATTATTAGTCAAACCGACTCAACATTCAGATAGTGTATTTAGATTTGTAAAAGAGCAAGTACAATTAGAGCAAGCAGTTATTCAATGACAACTTACGGGGTCAAACATGTCAGACTGGCTAAGCTCAGTTTTAAAATCTGCAGATCCTGCTAAAATTAGACCCGCTATATTGGGTTTATCGTTGGTAATAAATAGTTGTGTGGCAACTTCAGCTACTTTACGAACGTAATTGTGCCGCTTTTCCATTCGAAGACGGGCAAATCTCAAGGCTGATTGACCTCCTCTTCCTGCATAAACAAAGTGCATAAATATTACGATTACTTCATTTATACCATTAATTCTTCTAATACATTCTTTATCAATATGAACCAACCATGCTTCTTTGGAAGGTCGACCGTAAATTTGTGTAGAACTTCTCTCGTATTTCCTTGAAGGGTGCCAAAAAGGGCTCCATTTCCATCCATTACTATGAATCCAAATTTGTTGTCATCAGCTAGCAGGGCTGTCAAGGCTTCTGTATGAAACTGAAACATAATTCCTTCAATTAATTTACCAACTAAATCTAAGAATGAGTTTACAATTGTATATCATGTAATAATAGTATTCATATGAACGAATACTTAAAATATTGCTTAAAAACTCTTCAAAAAAGTGGTTACCTTATTGTCACAAAGATACAAGGAAGTGTTGATTGGTTTAAAAGGCTCGAAATCGATGTTTACTTTTTTTTCTTTACCCTCTTCGGTAACAATAGTCCCACAGTAGATGACAAGACCATTGGGAGAAACTATGATACAAAGAAATCAGTCAGTTTTGCAACAAAGACAGAAAGACCAATACTCGTAATAACTAGGCAAATTATGACAAATTTTAGTCATTTCACCTTTAGTGTACAACTTGAGCTTTTGTTGGACAGACGTAATAGCACCCAGGACAGACAAGCGGTTAACTCTTGATTTGATATTTGATGCGGTTCCAAATTCATCCGCTAACATTTTACTCACTCTAGAGATTTGATCTTTAGGTGGAATAATCAGAGATATCATACTCGTTCCGTTCCTGTAGTTTATAGAATTTATTATAGTATAACGTTCTGAGACAGTAATATATAATTAATAAGTAAACGATACGTAAAATAATTAATGAAAACCAACCCTCTTGCTTGTTCTAAGCTTTTTATAAGTTTCTTTATCTTCCACATCTCCACATTTCGGTCCGCAGACGTCTCGTCCGAGTTTGGAGTAGACATGATCCTAAACCTACAACAACCTGATGAAAAGGCTTAAGACACCGGGAATGTAATTAGCTAAGTAAAGCCTTTTCTTCTGGTGCTGTACTGATACCCAACTCCCGTTTCTAGAATGTAGATCCAAATCCAAATACAGCGATTTCTAAGAACAAAATAATATACAATAGATTAAATTTTAATTGCTATAAATCACATCACAACTTTAAAACTTCAAAAATGAGTTTAATAGTTCCAAAATGACAATAGCAAAAAAGTGACCTAACTAACACTCTATGTAAACGCATCTGCTTGCTGATTTTATTCCAGTCCACTTTGAACCTTATTCATGATATAATCTATACAATAATGATTATATCATCATTACACTGTTTCAATTTACATCACAATCACTCTAGCAAAACTACTGTATTAGATTACTTAACAAAAACTATAATTGGCTATAGCTTAAATAACTAACTTAACTTTGATTTGCTAACAAATCGTATATTTTTAAATAGCACAAGGCACAAATATATAGTAATAAAATGAATTACTTACAGAATCAACTGATATTAATTAATCCCCTACCCTAAGCATTCTAAACAAGTTTGTAAGTGTATTGTGTGTAAATTGTAAATGTAAACAAAAAACATGCATTGATAAACACGTAAATTGCAAAATAAAATATACCCCGACATATAACAATTTTTAAACATCCGTACCAATACTATTTTTAAAGTGGTAGAGCCGCAGCGTTTGAAAGTAAAATTTCGCAATTTACCATAAACTTTAACCACAACGTCCATATGGTTGGTCTTTGAATTCTTATTATTCAATTCACTACGAAAATTACGACTGAGTGTGATTAAATGATTATAAGATCTTATATACTAATCTACGCTTTGTAATTGCAATGGCAATGAATGTAAGTAATAACAAGCAGAGGAAACTTTCAGCTTGTTCAGACTGATACTGAATAACATTAGTTAATTGGCTATACAAAGAAGACATTTTGTTATCATTATCATAAAGTTCACTACATGCATATATTTACTGATTCTCTATTTTATGTCAATACTGAATATTATGTCTGCAAAAAGTATGAGATAATGAGATAATTGTAGATATAGTATGCATCCATCATACATTAATATCAAATATAGATAGATACGCTATAGAAATTAGCATAATAATAAATGGATCTTATTACTATTTTAGTTAACTTCCGTATACACATACAACAAACAAACCGCACGGCATTAGCTAATTTTACGGTATAAAAGAAACATGCTCCGTATTGTTAAAGGTTCACATACATTCAACATTAACCATCCAATCGAAAAATCCAAACTAAACAATAAACCCTTCCATATTTAAACATTCACAATATTATATAACTAAATTGTTTGTGTAATGTATAAAGCATTTAGCACTGTAGTAAATTCTTCTTGTATTTATTTGTTTAGGCAATCGCCATTAAATATGAACCATATTTAATGCGATTTGTAATTAAAACATTAAATAATAAACGGAGGGCGGACATGACGGACACACACCAGGCACATGTTAACATTAGCACAGAATTAATTCTAGCCGGTAAATGTTTTACTGTTTACACACATTAAAAATCGGATAGCAAATGAACACAAAATAATTACCTTTTTAATTTGAAGACTGCTAACTGCTTTATCAAATAAGTTGAACTCAGAAGAAGAAATACGCAAATGTGTGCTGTTTTGATTAGACCAGACGGACAATAAATGACCTAGTAAAGAATTGAATTGCAGGATGTGTAAAGTTGGATTTGTAGTAATCTCTTCGCGATTGAAGAAAGTTGCGGACAGAAGATTGAAGGTATATAAAATGATACAACAACGATTGCCTTCCTTTCCTATTCTTCTTGTTTGCTATAAATGCTTTGACTTTAGTTGGACGATTCAGTTCTTCGTATTGAATGGTGACGTGGTGAACTAAAGCAGAATAACCCTTTACTTGCATTCCCCGTGTCGTTTGGCTTTGCTTTCCTGTGAATGCTGCACGTGAATTTATTCGTAAAATCCCTCTCCACCAAAAGTCAGATTCTCGGCCAATCAGCTCTTCAAATCTTTTCCGCCGTCTTTTGAATCAGTATTATCTTATTTTAGAACTTCGTAATTCTCCGGTTTATCCCGTCAATCCAAATAAACAAACTTGTTGTCAATAATAAACATAAACAGTGTTTATAATTTCATTGTTGCGCATTATCAGCTGTTCGTGGATTATTATGTCTTGCTCTTCGTAATTAAATTAATTTTAGCTGGGATCAGTAAGTCAAAAGTTGCATCACGTAGCACACTACAAGCTAAAATATAATTTAAAACAAAATATCAGTGTTAAATGCATTTAATGAACATTATTTTATCTTTTTCCAGAAATACCGGCCTCCGGAGTGAAGGAGTGGAATGTGGAGCGGTTTCAAATCGAAAATGACAATTTATAAACTATTTAAAGTAAGCAGTCATTGCATAATATTACACATTATTACATATAAAAAGTAACTTAAATTGATATCTGTAGTATATTGGGTTAATAAGGTTGTTTTTTGATTTTTCATAGATTTGCTTTACATAAAGTGCTTCAGAAGGAACAAATCTACTCTACATCGCACAACTGTCAACTCTGCCTGTTTAGCTTTAGACTTTTCTGCATTTTGTTTTGAAACATTGTCAAACATTTCCACAGTATCTGTTATCAATGAATCACTCGTTAATTTTGTCAGCTGTATCAGTACATAGCAGACACTTCAGAAACAGTTTAATAGGGGGACTGTTAACAAAAGGAATCATTGGCAGTACCAACAATGTAAATAACTTCTCATCAAGAAGGTTCTTGGGGTATCTTAGTGCACCAGTTAAAAACAATGTCACGAGGAGCAATTTTAAGAACTATTCGAGTGCAATGTCTGTAACAAATTCAGCAAATATCGTTAATAGCACTAACGTAAGTCAACCTGAAATAAGGACACCTCAAAAATCCCAAGAGGATGTTTCGCGATTCTCGTCTGTATCTGGAGAGGATCATCTTCAAAGAACTGCCGATCAGCACAGGGAATCGCAAATTCACCAATTAAAAGTTGTTAAAGTTTGTAACGTCTCACCTACTGTTAAAAAATTGGTGCTAAATACCGAAATTCGCCCTGTTCCGTTTTCATTTAAGGCTGGGCAATGGTAAGAAAGGGTAAAAATATATTAATTTAATTGGAATAGTTTAATCATATGTATAATACTTTAATTGTTATACTTTCAAAATATGCACACAGTGTTACACATATACTTACGCATTAGACTCATTGTTTTAAAAATTAATTACAAATATTTTCCCATCTGGGGGTTTGTGTATTTTAGGTTAGATGTGTTCATTCCTGGGATTGATACAGTTGGAGGATTTTCAATATGCTCCAGCCCGATTCAGTTAAATACTACAGGAGAATTGGTTCTCTGTGTTAAAAAATCCGATCATCCTCCGTCAAAATGGATACATAGTCATGTTAGTTAAATTATTAATATTATTGTTATTTAGATGCTAATTTGCATTTAAACGTAAGCTAATTATGTTTACTTGGGAAATATAAAGGCGAATTCCATACTTATTTCGCTGTATTTATTGTTTAATGAGAGATTGACGTATAATCATAATCACTTTTTTACAGTGTGAGGAAGGATCTAAAATTTCTGTTCGAATTGGGGGAGAATTTTTTCTGGACACGAATGATGCAACAAATGCAGGAAAATCCATATTACTATTAGCAGGAGGGGTCGGAATCAATCCTCTTGCGTCTATAATATCGCAATTACAAGACTATAAAAGAACTATTGGGGTTTACGGCTCTGGAACACTGTTAATGTACAGTGCAAAAACTCATTCTGAACTTTTATTTAGGGTGAGGCTGATATTTATGCACAATTCTGAGATTATATTATGTGTGCACTAAGTGTACACGGTGTTGCAATACTATGTTGGGGTATCAGTTTGGTATCTTCCGGGTATGCGGGATCAATGTATCATACATCAA